>CM060670.1:6207292-6399792 GCA_030686955.1 Odontamblyopus rebecca | reverse complement strand
ATCTGTTCGGGCTCAGTTTGGACGAGAGACTAAGGTTAAGGTTCAGATGAGTCTCCAAGAAGTGTGTGTGTGTGTGTACTGTGTGTGTGTGTGTGTGTGTGTGTACTGTGTGTGTTTGTGTGTTGGCTGTCGCTGTCCATCATGGAGCTCAGCAGCTGCTCTGTGTTTTCAATGACAACTGTCCACACCAATCACCTATAATACGACTGCTAATACTGCTAATACTACTACTACTGCTACTACTACTATTATTACTACTAATACTACTACTATTACTACTACTATTACTACTAATACTACTGTTACTGCTGCTGTTACACGTAGTTTCTTTGGTTCAAACCGAAAAGGACAAACATCTAAAACATTTGTCCAGTTTCCAGTTTTAAAATAGGATTTTCTTCTTGTCTGGATCCTCCCTGGACGACTCAGGGATCACACAGATAAGACAGACACACACACACACACACACATACACAAAGACACACACACTCTGTACACTCACACTTAAGGATGCACACTTGTTTAATGTTGTTCTATGACTCTGAGCTTCTCCTGAACTTAAACCACAAACTGTCCCAGGCTGACTCATGTCACACACACACAGTACACACACACACACACACACAGTACACGCACAAAGATACACACAAACTACACAGACTCAGATGAGACGTCTCCAGATCCACCGATGAGCCAAAACTCACTCATATGGGGCATTCAGGGGCCAGTAGGAACCTTCAACACTCTGTCACTCATCTTTATTAATGATATTCCATAAACCCACAACTATATCCACATTCCTGGAAAACCGGCTCAGGATTTGGAGACGCAGCTTTAACCTAGAGACACGGTAATATGGGTCAAATGCAGATGATATTTTCTATGGGGATAAAGTAAAGTTTCCTCTAGTAGGTATGAAACTTTTTGTTTGTTTGTTCCCATGTAAATGTTCCTTTGGTTATAATATTCCACAGTATGGCATCTTCTCTCCCCCTGGAGTCGTGCAGGTGATGTGCCGCCTCCAGAAGGTTTGCCTGAGCAGCTGGTCCTTTCTCCACTCTGTTCAGGTCCAGAAGAGACGGGACCCGGACCACAGAGTCCAAACCTGGGACCAAACACGACCGAACATTTGTCTCTCGTGTCTCTCAAAGGCAGAAGTCGTCTCTTCTCGAAAGTTCTTGTAACATTCAGAACATCCAACCATTTATTCTTCCGCTTCTCCGGGGTCGGGTCGCGGGGGCAGCAGCCTAAGCGGAGACTCCCAGACTCCCCTCACCCCAGACACTTCCTCCATCTCCTCCAGGGGGACACTGAGGCGTTCCCAGGCCCAGAGGCATAGTTCTTCCCCGGGGCCTCCTTCCAGTGGGACATGCTCAGAACACCTCCCGAGGGAACAGACGCTCCTCCCCTCAGCTGCTCCTCTCGATGTGGAGGAACAGCGGC
This sequence comes from Odontamblyopus rebecca, assembly GCA_030686955.1. Taxonomy (NCBI): domain Eukaryota; kingdom Metazoa; phylum Chordata; class Actinopteri; order Gobiiformes; family Gobiidae; genus Odontamblyopus; species Odontamblyopus rebecca. The sequence goes on along the minus strand of CM060670.1, from coordinate 6,398,349 downwards.
TCTACTCCGAGCTCCTCCCGTGGGACCGAGCTCCTCACCCTCTCTCTGAGGGACTCTTCGTTCGTTCCCCAGAGCTCATGACCACAGGTGAGGGGAGGAACGTGACTGAGGTAAATCCAGAGCGTCGCCTTTGGGCTCAGCTCCTTCTTCACCGCATCACTGCCGATGCTGCACCTGCTCCACCTGTCAGCCTCACGCTCCATCCTCCCCTCACTGTGAACAAGACCCCGACATACTTGAGCTCCTCCACCCACCCGGAAAGAGGGAAATCCGCCTTTTTCCAGTCAAGATCTATGACCTCAGAACTTCTTTCACCCGAGATAAATAAGAATTTGTTGCGTTTGTTGTTGATTCTGCAGAACTCGGCTGTTTCTCAATCCTCTGTGTCGTTTTTTGTGTGTAAACCGTCATGTTTGCTTTTACTGGAACCTCTCCTCTGAAATCAGGGAGACGGGTCCGCTCCTCTTTGTAAAAGATAAGGACACAGTTCAGTCCCTGCGGTTCCGCCTTCTCATCCCAAACACTGGTCCCTGTGTCGTTCATGGGAAAAAGTTTAATGATGAAATCCGGTGTTGAAACTTGTCCTGACGCCTCTCGGTGGAGTAAGGGTGACTCGCTTTGGCAGACCTGCGTGTGGGAACCGGCGCTCGCTCCTTTACTCACCACCGCGGCTTTGTTTTGGTGAAATATGGTCGGAGCTGCGTCTCATCTGCAGATTACCCCGTCCCTGTAAATATTAATTAATTCCACTTTTCCCACAAACCTCATTCCGGTGCGTCCACGTGATCCGAGCGCTGGGAGTAAAAAAAAAAAAAAGTATTTGGGAAAAGTACTACTCGAGTAACTTAAAGAGAAACTGTCTGATTTATAATTTGAATTGAATTTGAAGTTAAATTAATTAATTAAATCAGATCTGAAGCGCTGCAAGAAACACAAACTCTCAAATCATTTTGTGTTGTCGCATAAAGATTTTTTGTCACTTAAGAGTAACACAAATTTAAGAGTAAAAGTTTAAGTGAAAAGTACATGTTACATTTACATTTTTAAGTAAATGAGTAACTGAGTACAACCCACTTCTGCTCCTGCCTGCTCCTGCCTGCTCCTGTCTGCTCCTGCCTGCTCCTGCCTGCTCCTGTCTGCTCCTGTCTGCTCCTGCCTGCTCCTGCCTGCTCCTGTCTGCTCCTGTCTGCTCCTGTCTGTCTGTACACTGATGATTTTCCAGGTGTTTCAGGTTTGACTCAAAGCTTCAGTGAATCACACATAAATACTGTTGTTGTTTCTCACCAGGAGAATCTCAGGCCTTGTCCACACGTAGCCGGGTATCTGATAAACCGAAGATGTTTTGCTGCGTTTTGACCTGTCATCCACACGAACACGCATCAAAAACGAGTATTCAGGGAAAACTCCGGCCAAAGTGAAGATTTTTGAAAACTCCGTTTATGCGTGTTTGTGTGGACAGAGATAACTGGGGTTTTGCGTTTTAAAACGTCACTGTCTGCGGCAAAAAAAATATGAATCTGCCCTGACGTCAAACGTGCGACATTTGTTTAGGCGACTGCAAAAGCCAAAGCCAAAGCCAAAGCAGACTATGGATCGGAGTCGTTTCTTGAGAGCTGTGTGTGTGTTGAGAGCAGAATTGCTCCTAAACTGTGTTTAGGAGCAATTCTGACTCCAGTCTGTCCAGACAAAGCAGCTCGGCGCCATGTTTTCTGTTGTTTAAGTTTAGGCGGAAGTGACGGCGGAGTGAGGGCTCAATGGAAATAACGCCATCTACAGGTTTGGAATGTGTATGAATGTGGTTGAAAACGCAGATGTTCGGCTATGTGTGGAAGGTGTTTTTTTTCGAAGACGAGGTGGTGTGGATAAAACTATTTTTATAAACGGAGGGGGGGAAATGTTCGGTTTTAAAAATACCCGGCTACGTGTGGACATGGCCTCAGTAATGGAACAAACTCTAAATCACAAGAGTGAAACTTTGTCTTACACACTTCTGCTGTTTGTTTAAAGCTCCATTGTGTAACTTTCATTTGACTAAAAGTTACATACAGCGGCTTTAATGTTTCACGTATAAATTCTGCATTTTCTATGTTAAAATGAATAAAAATTGCACATATTTGACTCACATAAACCTGGAAATGCAATAATAGTTTCTGATATAAACATGAGGACTTGGTCTGTGTGCAGAAGGGCAGGAGCAGAGGGCAGGAGCAGAGGGGCAGGAGCAGAGGGGCAGGTGCAGAGGGGCAGGAGCAGAGGGGCAGGAGCAGAGGGGCAGGAGCAGAGGGCAGGAGCAGAGGGGCAGGAGCAGAGGGGCAGGTGCAGAGGGGCAGGAGCAGAGGGGCAGGAGCAGAGGGGCAGGAGCAGTGGGGCAGGAGCAGAGGGGCAGGTGCAGAGGGCAGGAGCAGAGGGGCAGGAGCGGTGGGTGCTCCTGTCTGACCCTGCACCTGTCTATATCTGCACCTGTCTATATCTGCTCCTGTCTGTTTCACTTCCTGGTCGGACAGGAGCAGCAGATGTGATGCAGATGTAAATCCTTAACTGTTACCTATAGCAACCATAATGTAAACAAGGGCCAAAACTGGTCTAAATTACACAATAGTTGTGATTAAACTAATAAAAATAAAAGACAACACATTTATTTAGTTAAATTAAAGTTTAAAGTGCCAGAAAAAGTGCATAAATATAAATATAGACATAAATAGAAGGATTCTGCTTTACAACTCAGCGCTAGGGTATTTTTGTACTTTTTTTCTCCGTCATTTTTCTGCTGCTAAACTATGATGAATATTCACCACAGATTCTCCGCGCTTTAATGCCGCACCGTGGAACATTCAGACGGCTTTGTGGATTCTCCTGTGGTTCTAAAAGTAGCTCGGCCTCTGCCTCCCGCACGCAGAGCAGAAGAACAGAAGAATCACCGCTCGTGATTAATGCCTAAAGATTTAAAAGTGAAGTGTGTCAGTGTCTCGGCGTGTCGGAGCAGAGCTGGTACCCTCGCCCCACTGAGGCCCGAGGGAACAAGGGGAGGAGAGAGGGAGGAGAGGAGAGGAGAGAGGAGGGCAGAGCTGGTACCCTCGCCCCACTGAGGCCCGAGGGAAGAGGGGAGGAGAGGAGAGAGGAGGGCAGAGCTGGTACCCTTGCCCCACTGATGCCCGAGGGCACGAGGGAAGAGGGGAGGAGAGAGGGAGGAGAGGAGAGAGAAGGGCAGAGCTGGTACCCTCGCCCCACTGAGGCCCGAGGGAAGAGGGGAGGAGAGAGGGAGGAGAGGAGAGAGGAGGGCAGAGCTGGCACCCTCGCCCAAGTGAGGCCCAGGGGCACGAGGGAAGAGGGGAGACGGAGAGAGAGGAGAGAGGGAGGAGGGCAGACCTGGCAACCTCGCCCAAGTGTGGCCCGAGGGAAGAGGGCGAGACGGAGAGGGAGGAGGGCATACATGGCACCCTTACCCAAGAGAGAGGGGGAGAAGAGGGGGAGAGAGGAAGGAGAGAGGAGGGCAGACCTGGCAACTTCACCTGAGAGAGGGGGAGGAGAGAGAGACGGAGAGGGGAGAGGGAGAGAGGAGGGCAGACCTGGCAACTTCACCTGAGAGAGGGGGAGGAGAGAGAGACGGAGAGGGGAGAGGGAGAGAGGAGGGCAGACCTGGCAACCTCGCCCAAGTGTGGCCCGAGGGCACAAAGGAAAAGGGAGAGACGGAGGGAGGAGGGGCATAGCTGGCATCCTCGCACAAGAGAAGAGGAGGAGGAGAGAGAAAGACAGAAAGAGACAGAGAGGAAAGGAGGGGGAGGAGAGAGAGAGAGAGAGGAGAGCATACCTGGTACCCTTGGCCAAGAAAGGGGGTGAAGAGAGAGAGAGAGGAAGAGAGACAGAGTGGATGAGAGAGAGGGAGGAGAGAGAGAGAGACAGGGGAAAGGAAGAGAGTGGGAACCTGGCATCCTCACCCAAGTGGCACAAAAGAAGAGAGGAGGAGAGAGAAAGACAGAGAGAAGAGAGATGGAGAAGGGGAGGAGAGAGAGACAGGGAGAGGGAGAAGAGAGAGACAGAGAGAGGGAGAAGAGAGATGAGAAGAGAGAGAGACAGAGAGAGGGACAAGAGAGAGACAGAGAGAGGGAGAAGTGAGGGAGAAGAGAGATGGAGAAGGGGAGGAGAGAGAGACAGGGAGAGGGAGAAGAGAGAGACAGAGAGAGGGAGAAGAGAGATGAGAAGAGAGAGACAGAGAGAGGGAAAAGAGAGAGACAGAGAGAGGGAGAAGAGAGAGAGACAGAGAGAGGGAGAAGAGAGAGAGACAGAGAGAGGGAGAAGAGAGAGAGACAGAGAGAGGGAGAAGAGAGAGAGACAGAGAGAGACGGGGGGACAGAGAGGAAGGGAGGGGAAGAAGAGAGAAACAGAGAGGGGGAGGAGAGAGAGACGGAAGAGAGAGGGAGGGAGGAGGGCATAGCTGGTACCTTCGCCCAAGAAGGGGGAGGAGAAAAAGAGAGTGAGGGGGAGACACAGAGGGGGAGGAGCGAGACGATGATGAGGACATATTTGGTCCCCTCGTCCAAGGGAGGGGAAGGCTAGAGAGAGAAGGAGAGAGAGAGAGACAGAGAGAGGGGGAGGAGAGAAAGTGAGAGAGGGAGGAGGGCAGACCTGGCCTCCTCCAGGAAGAGAAGGAGGAGAAGAGAGAAAAGAGAGGAGGAAAGGGACACACCTGGCACCTTCAGTTTGCTCAAGAGCACGAAGGAAGAGAGGAGGAGGAGAAGAGGAGGAGGAGAAGAGAGAAAGAGACTGTTTTCTAATCTATATTATAATGTCGTTTCCTCATCACAAACAGACCTGGAGTCGTGTTTTGTTTCATTCACACGTTTAACGCACAAAACCTGCTGCACATTTAGAGTTTTTCCCTCCAACACAAAACGCTCTGTTCCACCTTGTGATGTCATGCGGCAAACAGGAAGTGCTCCACTGTGTTTTTAAACTCCACGCGCACCTTCACTAGAATTACTCGGATGATTTCAGATCTGGAATTGCCGATCTCGGCTGAACTAAAACTAAGCGGTAAAACTACAGCTTCATGACATCACAAGGTGGAACAGAGCGTTTTAAGCTTTCGAGATGTGAACAGACTGATAGTTAAAGAGTTACTCAAACATGTGAAGGAAACAAAACACGACTCCACGTCTGTTTTTGAAGAAGAAACATTATAACACGAATTAAAGCTCACGAGGGTCCAGTTTGTGTAATATATCGGATCTTTAATTGCTCAAATTCATTCATTTTCAGCCAGTTTTAGATGAACACTAATGAGTCTTGGGCTTATTTTCTTATTAATGAGCTTTTAAATTGTAAATATGTAAAGATTATAGCAGCGTGGCTCACATCCATCTTCACTCTTGCGGCAGGTTGACGTGAAATCATCTTTAGGACAGAGAAAAATACAACAACAATCACACAAAAGTACATAAAACCAGCACAATCACTCGTTATACACTCGTTATACACACAATTCATTTCAGACAGTTCATTTTAAGTTCAAAGTCGATCGTTAAAGAGTTAAAATGCTTCAGTGTTGAAACCTCTCGCGATCTGCACCGTGCTCCATGTTCGACCTCGATCCGCCGAAGGGAGCTGTCCAAAAGCACTTTTCCTGAACGCCCCATAGCTAATTTCTCCATGTTTATAACCGATTATCATCCGTCATCACTGCCAAATAAAACAGACTCGGGGACGACGAGAAGATTTGCACCGTTTCTTTTCCAAATGTTATAATTAGTTTAAGCTTTACGGGGTGTGAGGTGAAATGTTTCAACCGTAAAAACTGCGCCACAGTGAGAAAAGGTTGTAAAACGCTGCTGTGATTTGTAAAACACTTAACCGCTCCTATTTATTCCTCCTCATAGTTTCCCACACACTTCTATAGGTCCATTTGTGCCAAGATTCACGATTAAGTCCATTATTATTAATATTTTCCGCTCTCTGTATCGTCGTCTCTGTGATTTTAACCTCATCCAAACAGGCCGCGGTGTCGTTACAGATCCACCGCCGTGAAATAAGCGGGAGAGCGCCCCCTGTCTGTCGCTGCAGCCGCTTTAAACTGTGGTGATTTCCCCCTGAGCTCCAACACACAGCCTCAGGTGAGAGTCAGGAGAACTGTTCACTCAGCACTTCCACACGAGCTGTTACTGCGCACTTTGTTTTTTTCTATTAATAACAAAGGCATATTTTACATTTAAAGCTGCACTGTGTAACTTTTCTGGTGGGGGATCCGTCTTTTGCTGTAATAATAAAAATAATAACGCATCGGTTTTATTTCGCGCTTTTCTGGACACTCGGAGGCGACAAAGACGACGAAATATTGCCTGGGATCTCCCACAGTTTGGCTTTACGGTTTTACAGTAAAGCGGGCGGCGCCACAGGGCTCAGCTCACACGTCAGATCTGTGGAGAGGCGAGTTCACACACAGGCTTTTAGGTCAGCATCAGCCCAGGTTATCAGAGTAAATGTAAGATGAGTGTGTTTAATGCCACACCGGGACATTCCAGATAAAACAATGACATCTCCATGGAGACAAGCAGGCGACGGACCCTCAATCAGAAAGTTACACAGTGCAGCTTTAAACCTCTGATTCAGTTTGGCCATTGATCATTTTTATTGTAATTGAGAGACACATGTTTTATCCTCTGAGTCTGTGATTTGGTTTTTATTTATGTTTTTTGTCATTTTGAGGGAATGCAGCACATAAATAACAAAATATACTATTAACACACGAAAAAAAGAAACACCAAACAAAACAACAAAAGAAGAAGAAGAAAGTGAGAATTGTGTGACAAAGGGGTTGTGTGTAGTGTTTGCATGTGTGTATTTATGTTTTAGGGCTGTCAAATCAAATTTTCATTTACGTATTTTTTTGTTTCCTTATATCTTTTTCTGTTTTTCTGTTTTTTTTATTTTATTTTATTTCTTTATTTTTGTTATTATTTTTTTCTTATTTTTTTTTATTTATCTGTAATTCTGTTTATTATTTTTGAATTTTTTTATCTGTGATTCTGTTTATTAATTTTTTATGTATTTATCTGTGATTATGTGTTTTTTTTAAAACATTTTTTACTGATTTATCTGTGATTCTGTTTATACATTTATTTATATATATTTTTTACTTTTTTTACTTTTTTATCTGTGATTCTTCCAACAGGAAGTCGGCCATATTGGACCGATCGTGCGACCAGGCGCCGAAGGCACATTTTCATGTCATCGTACTTTAACGAACTGGTCCTAGGGTTTTTGACATAGTCTCACCAGAATCATTCTGTGTCATCTCGACAAGTGGAACATTAAAAGTTGTTAAAAGCTTCTAAAACGACCAAACGGTGTTGCCGTGACAACGGCTAAAATTTCGAGTTCGTTTTTGCGGCTCGCCATCAAATTTCGAAGAGCGATAATTCGTACAAATGTTGGCCGATTTCATTCAAACTTTAATCGTTGGTGGACACCCCGACCCTGAACAGAATGATATAAGAAAATCTCAAATGGGCACTATAGCGCCCTCTAGGGAGATTGCATGGAACAGCAAAAATTTACTTTGTCATGACAGGGTCTTGATCAAAAAAGTCAATGACACCCCCACACCATTTTCCATTGTGTTGCCATGACAACAGGCCAAACATCTGTCCTTGCAAATAGGACAGGCGACAAAAACATTGGCGTGGCCGAACCAAATTTGGTACACAGATGCATCATGCGAATAGGAACAAAAAAGTATATTACGCAGTTGCTAGGCAACCAACAGGAAGTCGGCCATATTGGATAGAACATGTAACCTGGTGGCAATGGCGCATTTTCCTGTAGTCATATTTTAACAAACTGGTCCTAGGGTTTTTGACGTAGCCTCACCAGAATCATTCTGTGTCATCTCGACAAGTGGGACATTAAAAGTTGTTAAAAGCTTTTTAAAAGATCAAACGGTGTTGCCGTGACAACGGCTCAAATTTTGGGTACTTTTTTGCGGCTTGTTGTCAAACTTTGACAAGTGATAATTTGCACAAACTTTGGACGATTTCTCTCAAACTTTAATCGTTGGTGGACACCCCGACCCTGCACAGATTTATATAAGAAAATCTCAAATGGGCACTATAGCGCCCCCTAGGGAATTTGCATGGGACAATAAAATTTTACTCTATCGTAGACATATAAAATTTGGTACACACATTCGTGACAGGTTCTTAATGAAAAAAGTCAATGACGCCCCCAGGCCATTTCTCATCATGTTGCCATGGCAACAGGGCAAATATCTGCCATTGCCAATGTGACGTCCTGAGAAAAACTTTGACATTGCCAAACCAAATTTGGTACACAGATGCATCATGGGAATAGGAACAAAAAAGTATACTGTGACCACGCCTCCGCCCAAACTGCCAGTCTGCCATCTTGGATTTGAAAAAAAAAAATCAACACAAAAATTGAGAAAAATGGTAGGTTTAAGGTTAAGGTGAGGTGTTAGGATTAGAGTTAGGGTGGGGTTAAGTGCTAGAGGTTGGGGCTAGGGTTGGGGTTAATATTATGTTAGGGTTAGGATTAAAATTAGGGTTAGAAGTATGGTTAAATCTTGCATTAGGATTAGGGCTGGGGTTAGATTAGGGTTAGGGTTAGGAGTTCAGGTAGGGTCAGGGGTTAGTGTAAGCGTTAGGGTTTATTTAGGAGTTAGGGCTTAGGGGTTAGGTGCGTTTGTGGGGCATGTGCAGAGCGCATCGTGGCTGGGGCGGAGCATAGGCATGAGCGAGGGCCGATCATTGCCGCTTGCAGCTATATTGATACTTTTGAAAATGTTAATTACTATGAAAACAGCACCAGAGAAAAGGCAACATTTTGAGGACTTCTTACCATTGAAAAGATATATTATGTTTTGAATCATTAATTACTATAGAAACGGCGCCAGAGCAAAGAGAACATTTTTTACCATTGAAAAGATATATTATGTTTTGAATCATTAATTACTATGGAAACGGCGCCAGAAGAGCAACATTATGGAACTTATGAAATGGAGCCAAAGGAAAAGCCACAATTTGAGAACTTTTTACCTTTCTAATGATACTGTTGTAATTGTTAATTACTATGAAAACAGCACCAGAGAAAAGGCAACATTTTGAGGACTTCTTACCATTGAAAAACGGTGACCTCTGTGTGCTGTTTGGATCTCATTCTAAAGCTTTTTTATCGTTCACAAACCGGGAAGTAACACTGGTGCGCTGTTAGCATGCTAGTAGATGACCAAATTCCACTCTGATTTCTGAAAAACTTTTCTAAACTCATCGTGGTGAATAATTAGGATGCTCTGAACGAAGGTAAGTGAGGAATAACTTTGGATTTGGAACGGCAAACTGTTTCAAATGATCTAGTTCTTCTTTAAAAATGTTTTTAAGACTTAATAAATCTGATAAATATATTTTTCTCCCTCCTCCAGCGCTCCAGCACCACTCTGCCTCTCTCTCGGATCCCATATTGGTCCTCAGCTCCTGCAGTCGTCGTGTTCTTGGTGTTAGAGACGTTCTTCCAGCTCGGAGTCTTGTCTCCACTTGTTCCTCCGTGTCTGGGTTAAATGAATGGGCAGCTCCACAGCGCTGTGATTTCCGGAGGTCTGTGAACTAATCGTCACCTCTCAGGCTCGGGCAGGGCGGAGGAAGAGGAGGAAGAGGAGGAAGAGGAGGAAGAGAAGGAAAGAGATCTTAAGGTGAAGGAGGAGAAAGAAAAAAGGAGGAGTAGAGGGAGGAGGAGGAGAGAGAAAGGAGAAGGAAGGAGTAGAATGAGAGATTAGGAAGGAGTAGTGGAGGGAGGGGGAGAGGAGGAGGAGGAGAAGAGAGAGAAAGGAGAAGTGGAGGAAGGGAAGGAGGAGGAGGAGAGCAAAGGGAGGAAGAGGAGAGAGAGAAATTGAGGTGGAGGAGGAGAGAGAAAAAGGAGGAGAAGGAGAGAAGGGAGGGAAGAAGAGGAGGGGGAGAGAGAGACTGAGGTGGAGAAAGAGAGAGAGAAAGGGGGCGGGAGGGAGAAGGGGGAGAGAGAAAAAGGAGTGGAGGGAGGAGAGGAGAGATTGAGGAGGGGAGAAAAGAGAAAACGGAGGAGTGGAGGGAAGGGGAGAAGGAGGAGTAGACAGATAGAGGAAGGAGTAGAATGAGAGAGAAGGGAGGAGGAGTGGAGGGAGGGAGGACAAGGAGGAGAGAGAGAAAGGAGAAGTGGAGGGAGGGAAGGAGAGAAAAGGTGGAGAGAGAAAAAGGAGTGGTGGGAGGGAGGAGTGGAGAGATTGAGGTGGAAGGAGTAGGATGAGAGAGAAGGGAGGGAGGAAGGAAGAGGAGAGAGAGATTGATGTGGAGGAGGAGAGAGAACAGAGGAGTGGAGGGAGGGAGAGGGAAGGAGGAAGAGGATGAGGGAGGGATTGAGGAGGAGTAGAGAGAAAAAGGAGGAGTAGAGAGAGGAAGGGAAGAGGAGTAGACAGATTGAGGAGGAAGGAGTAGGATGAGAGATAAGGGAGGAGTGGAGAGAAGGAGGAAGAAGAAGAGGAGAGAGAGAAAGGAGGAGTGGAGAGAGGGAGGAAGAAAAGGAAGGAAGGAGAGAGAAAGGAGGGAGGGAAAGAGGGGGAAGGGGGAGAGAGAAAAGTGGTGGGAGGAAGGAGGTGGAGCGAGGAGGAGGAGGAGAGAGAAGGGAGGAGGAGTGGAGGGAAGGAAGAAGAAGAGGAGGAGAGGGAGCTTGAGGTGAAGGAGGAGAGAGAGAAAAGAGGAGTGAAGGGAGGGAGGTAGGAGGAGTAGACAGATTGAGGAGGAGTGGAGGGAACGAGGAAGAAGAGGAGGAGAGAGAGAATGGAGGGGTGGAGGGGAGAGGGGGAAGAGGAGTAGACAGATCGAGGAGGAAGGAGTAGGATGAGAGAAAAAGGAGGAATGGAGGGAGGGAAAAAGAGGAGGAGAGAGCGATTGAGGTGAAGGATGAACGCTTTGTGTTGTATGTTTTGCTATGAAAAGCGCTTTATAAATAAAGTTTGATTGATTGACTGATTGATTGATTGAGCGAGAGAAGGGAGGAGTGGAGGGAGGAGAAGTAGACAGATTGAGGAGGAAGGAGTAGGATGAAAGAAAAAGGAGGAATGGAGGAGTAGGAGGAGAGAGACTGAGGAGAGCGGGGAGGTTACGAGGGAGTAAGGAGGGAGCAGAGGTGCTAAAGAGGGAGGAAGAGGGGAGCGGAGGAGTGAAGGAGGGAGGGAGGGATGGGGGAGCAGAGGGGCTAAAGAGGCATTTGAGGGCAATTTAAGGGTGTGGGAGAAACAGAGAATGAAGAGAGGAGGGAGGGAGGATAAGAGGAAAGGAGGGAGGAGCCAGGAAGGAGGAGTGGAGAGGGAACGACTGGACTGGGGATGGGGTGAAAGAGGAAGAAAGGAAGGAAAGGAGAAGGGAAGAAGGATGGAGGGGTAAAGAGGAGAGAAGGGAGCGATGGAGAAGGAGGAGGAGACAGGGAAAGAGGGGTTAGGAGGGGAGGGCATCAGGGTCAAACGTCTGCCCTGTGGTTTGCTCTGGTCTGTCAGCACCAGCCTCAGACACACGGGTTTAAACGTGTGAACAGTTTAGAGTCCGAGGAGCTTCACATTTATAAATCTGGAGCAGAAGTCCCCGAATTCTCGACATTTCATCCGGGGGCGAAGTCAACTTTTGTTTTATTTACCAAACAAAAAACAATGACTTCAATGTTTAACCACAAACAGTGTCAGATATGTGAGTAATGTGGTAATAATCACAGTTTACCAGTGTGTTTATTTCACTCAATACTGGTCACCGCTAACGTTAGCTTAGCCGAGCTTATTACCTCAACCTTGTACACTTTATTTCTGCTAAACACCGTGTTGTTTTAGGCCGTTTTCACCACAGTGCGGCTTGGGCGGGGCATCGAGGGGGCGTGTCCTTTCCTCTAAGGCAAAGAAGAAATTCAATTTGTCAATGTTTATTTAGGTCGGGAACATTTTGCAGCTTTTCTTGGAGGAAGAAACAGCTCCTTGGAAATAGAAGCAGCTCGGATGAGCTGCAAAATGTTTTCGACCTAAATTTGTTTGTCCAGTTGATAAATTGAATTTCTTCTTTGCCATCGACGAATGAGGGATTTTACTCTCCTCTCAGGTAAACACAAGGGAGTGGGCGTGTCCTCAGGTAAACACAGCTGAGTGGGCGTGTTTTCAGCTAAACACAGGGGAGTGGGCGTGTCCTCAGGTAAACACAGCTGAGTGGGCGTGTCCTCAGGTAAACACAGCTGAGTGGGCGTGTCCTCAGGTAAACACAGCTGAGTGGGCGTGTCCTCAGGTAAACACAGCTGAGTGGGCGTGTCCTCAGGTAAACACAGGGGAGTGGGCGTGTCCTGAGTGGGCGTGTCCTCAGGTAAACACAGCTGAGTGGGCGTGTCCTCAGGTAAACACAGCTGAGTGGGCGTGTCATCAGATAAACACAGGGGAGTGGGCGTGTCCTCAGGTAAACACAGCTGAGTGGGCGTGTCCTCAGGTAAACACAGCTGAGTGGGCGTGTCCTCAGGTAAACACAGCTGAGTGGGCGTGTCATCAGGTAAACACAGGGGAGTGGGCGTGTCCTCAGGTAAACACAGGGGAGTGGGCGTGTCCTGAGTGGGCGTGTCAGGTAAACACAGCTGAGTGGGCGTGTCCTCAGCTAAACACAGCTGAGTGGGCGTGTCCTCAGGTAAACACAGCTGAGTGGGCGTGTCCTCAGGTAAACACAGCTGAGTGGGCGTATCCTCAGGTAAACACAGGGGAGTGGGCGTGTCCTCAGGTAAACACAGGGGAGTGGGCATGTCCTGAGTGGGCGTGTCCTCAGGTAAACACAGCTGAGTGGGCGTGTCCTCAGCTAAACACAGCTGAGTGGGCGTGTCCTCAGGTAAACACAGGGGAGGGGGCGTGTCCTCAGGTAAACACAGCTGAGTGGGCGTGTCCTTAGGTAAACACAGGGGAGGGGGCGTGGTATCAGGGGGCGTGGCCTGTACGTGGGCGTGTCCTCTTCTCTCAGGTAAACACAGGGGAGCAGGAGTGTTGCTGTATGTTCCTGTGTGTTTCTGTGTGTTTCTGTGTGTGTTTCTGTGTGTTTCTATGTGTGTGTTTCTGTGTGTTTCTGTGTGTTTCTGTGTGTTTCTGTGTGTGTTCCTGTGTGTTCCTGTGTGCTTCTGTGTGTGTTTCTGTGTGTTTCTGTGTGTGTTTCTGTGTGTTTCTGTGTGTGTTCCTGTTTGTGTTCCTGTGCGCTCGTTTCTGTCATCTCTTCTCTCTGATGTTCTCTCTGTGACTCTAAAGTACAGTCCTCCTCTGATGCACTAACCACTGTTTAGACCGTTTAATTATACTCTGCCCTGGACACCTGTCTACCACAGCCACAGCAGTACTAGGAGTAGAGGTAGTAGTAGTAGTATTTGTAGTAGTAGTGGTAGTTTTATGGTAATAATTTCACTTGAGTAGAAAAAAGTCAAGTTGTGTTGGCAGTAGATTTACAGTCATGGTCCCAGTAGTAAAAGCAGAAGTGGTGGGACTAATAATAGTAGTTATAGAAGTAGCAGAAGTAGTAGGAGTGGTAGTAGTAGTACTGGAACATGAGCCCATGAAGTAACAGCTGCGTTTTTTATGTTGGAAGTAGATTTATGCGTGCCAGTCTTAGCAGTAATCACAGCAGTAGCAGTGGCAGTAGTGCTTTTAGTTGTAGTAGTAGCAGCTGGAGCAGTACTAGTAAAGATTAAGGTACATTTTATTGCCCCCCTGCATTTGACCCATCCTTCAGTGCTGCTGGGGCTCAAAGTCCTGCACCCCGGGACTCATCTCCAGATCTGGTCTTGGTTAGGACTTTCTTATCTGGAGGATTCGACGTGTTGTGCATGTTTTTGGTTAAACTAGGGTTTGTTCAAAACTGGGACACACCCGGGTCGGGATCTCTGGTGTACATGAAATAGTGAAAATAATGTGTAACATTGTGCATTCTGGCGTCTGTAATGATCTGAGGGACTTCTGACGCTGCATTTTTGTGCTTTATGGTCATTTACAAACAAGGTTTTGTCTATTTTGGCTAAACAAATCACAATTTATGCTCCTCTTTGCTTTTGGAGAGGATCAGATTAGTTAAAATTTGTGACTCTCCTGTTTTAGTCCTGGTTTAGACCTGATGTAGTCCTGGTTTAGTCCTTGTTTAGATCAAATTGGTCAAAAATAGAGACACCTGGGATATTTCTTCCTAAAAACTGGGACACAGGACTCAAAACTGGGACCGTCCCGGGTAAACGGGGACGTCTGGTCACCCGAGGTTAATGGGGGAAACCAGAGTGTCCAGAGGAAACCCACCCAGACACAGGGAGACATGCAAAAACCCACAGCAAAAAATCCAGGTGACCCGAGTATTGAACCCAGAACCTTCTTCCTGTGAAGTGTTTATTTATTTATTTATTTAGTTTAATTGACAGGGACCATGTACATCAACATTAATCACAAAAGAAAATCTGCCCAGTGCCAGATTTTAGCTTCACAACTCATTTCCATCTGTATCCACACAAACACAAACACAGAACAAACAGTTTAGTAAAATCTGTCAATCAACAACTGTATTAATCCAAAAGGGCAGTTCACACATCTAAGATCACACACTACTACTACTACTACTACTACTACTAGTAGTAGTAGTAGTAGTAGTAGTAGTAGTAATAGTAGTATTAGTAGTAGTAGTAGTAGTAGTAGTAGTAGTAGCAGTAGTAGCAGTAGCAGTAGTAGTAGTGGTAGTATTAGTAGTAGTAGTATTAGTAGTAGTAGCAGTAGTAGTAGTAGTAGCAGTAGTAGCAGTAGCAATAGTAGTAGTAGTAGTAGTAGTATTAGTAGTAGTAGCAGTAGTAGCAGTAGCAATAGTAGTAGTAGTAGTAGTATTAGTAGTAGTAGCAGTAGTAGCAGTAACAGTAGTAGTAGTAGTAGTAGTAGTAGTAGTAGTAGTAGTAGTAGTAGTAGTAGTAGTAGTATTAGCAGTAGTAGCAGTAGCAATAGTAGTAGTAGTGGTAGTATTAGTAGTAGTAGCAGTAGTAGCAGTAGCAATAGTAGTAGTAGTGGTAGTATTAGTAGTAGTAGTAGTAATAGTAGCAGTAGTAGCAGCAGTAGTAGTAGTAGTAGTAAAAGTACTATTTTAACACGTTCTCAGTAGATTTCTGTTTGTTTCTTTCAGCTTTAACACGTCATTGCCACAAATCTTTTCATCTCAATGCTGGAACTCCAAATATTTCTGCTCAGATGCCCTCCCGCCCGCCCTCTGCCCCCTGCCGCCCCTGCCGTCTGCCCTCCCGCCTGCATGGACCGCGACAGGTGACCTCTAAGTCAGTGTTATTGTAGTGCTTCTGCTCCTGCCTGCTCCTGCCTGCTCCTGCCTGCTCCTGCCTGCTCCTGCCTGCTCCTGTCTGCTCCTGTCTGCTCCTGCCTGCTCCTGTCTGCTCCTGTCTGCTCCTGCCTGCTCCTGCCTGCTCCTGTCTGCTCCTGTCTGCTCCTGCCTGCTCCTGTCTGCTCCTGCCTGCTCCTGCCTGCTCCTGTCTGCTCCTGCCTGCTCCTGCCTGCTCCTGCCTGCTCCTGCCTGCTCCTGCCTGCTCCTGCCTGCTCCTGCCTGCTCCTGTCTGCTCCTGCCTGCTCCTGCCTGCTCCTGCCTGCAGTGACAGATGGGCTGGGGGAGCCGTGTGTGACAGGTACAGTTGTTGTGCCGCGTGTGGACGAGGTTGGGGGTTAGATTCCCGGGTCTGGGGCACGTGTGTGTTGTGACGGGGGGTCAGGAGTCATTTTGGATCTTTGTTGTATATTTTTCCGTAGAAATGTTAATGCGTCGGGATGTTCCACAGTGTGGCATTAAACTTGTAGATCTCAATAATAATAATTTTTGTCGTTCAATTTTCATCAAATACGAAGACATTTTACTGTTATTTCACTTCTGAGACTAATTTTCTAAAGTAAATAATCTATAACAGACAGAATTTTAAACACACATCACATATTTAGGTCATTTTGTTGCTGACATTAATAATAATAATAATAATAATATATTTTTCACCGCCTTCATTAGCATAAACATGTTTTCTATCTAAAAGTACTTGCACTATGTAATTTTTCTGGTGGAACATCTGCCAGCTGCTTGTTCACTGCAAAAAAGGCCTATCAAAAAATAAGAAAAAAATACAAATTTTGAGGTAAAATGCCCCATTTTAACTGAAATTTTCTGCCAGTGCATTGAGAAATTTTCACTTACTAAGTTTTCTTAAAACAAGACGAAATATGAATCTTGTTCTAAGCAGAAAACACTAGTTTCAAGTATTTATGGTAAGATTTTTCACCTTATTGGTTTGAGGAGGAAGTTAAAGAGGCTTAACCTGGACTGAGTTCATATAAAAAGTGCTTAGAATAAGTTGTAATATTTAGATAAGATAAATCAGGATGAAATATCTTGAAACAAGTAAAAAAAATCTCATCTTAATAAGTAAAAAAAATCTTAAAATGTATCTTTTAAGATGAATCTGCTTAATTCAAGTCAGTTTAACTATGCTAGAAAATCCTTTTTTGAAGTGTTTCCGTAGCGATGTTAATGCGTTGGGATGTTCCACACTATGGCATTAAACTTGGACTTCATGTATCTTCATAATAATAATATTTTTTTAAATGTGAGTCTGAATTTGTTTGGAAGAAGCCGCAGAGCCAGAGGAGCTCGGCAGGACGTGGTGCAGTTGTTGTGGAGGTTTTGGGGGTTAGATTCCCGTGTGTCAGTTGTCGGCGATTCTGTCTGAAGGTCAAAGATAAACACACGTGTGAGATCAGAGTTCAGATACGACTCGGCTCCTAAGAAAACATTTCAGGGGCTAAAGTTGATTTGGTCGTTAATGGAATTCATCAATCATTTTCTGAACGTCGTGTTTTTGTTATTCAAAGTTGTAGAAGATCATTTGTTTCATCAGATTTAGAATTTTAAAAACCACTAACCGATAATTTCTCACTTTGAATTTTTAAAATCTGAAAAAGATGTTTACACTCCGCCACAAAGTGAATTTAAGCGTTTAAATGGGACTTGAGTACATGAAAAGAATTGGGTGCAGGGCCAATATGTGTCTTAAAAATACTTGTTAAGTCATTGTTTGAGATTCAGTTTTTAGCTTTTATAGAAAATAATTTGTTTCATCAGATTTTGAATTTTAGATGCCGTTGAATTTCTCACTTTGAATTTTTTTATCTGAAAAAATACATTTGAATTATTTTTATTCTGAATATTAGTTTCTGAAATGTTAATTATACTTTTTCAATATATTTAAAATTCAAAATAAAAATTTCACTTTAAATATTCAACACAGATATTTTCTCAAATTCAAAGTCAAAGTCAACTCTAAATTTTGATTGTTGATTTTGAGGTCTTGAAAATATTTGTGCTGTACTTGTATTTTTTTTTAATTTTTTTTACTTTGAGCTTTGAAAATGTACACTTAAAATTTCAGCAACTAAAATTCAGAATAAAAATAATTCGAACATATTTTTGAGAAATTGAACGGCATCTAAAATTCGAAATCTGATGAAACAAATTTTCTATAAAAGCTAAAAAACTGAATCAAGATCTCAAAGACAAACAATGACATAACAAGTAAAACACCTTAAGGCGCTGCACCCAAGTCCCATTTAACCCTTTAAAGTCACTTTTATTGTGTTCTCTACGTCTCCATGGCGATATTTTAGCTTTGCCTGGAATGTTGCAGAGTCTGGCATTAAACCTGTTTTCTTTTAGCAATAAACACTCCAACTGAATAACTGCGACACTGTCAATCGATTAAAATATTTAATCACGATTAATCTTGTGAATGTCATAGTTAAGTCATGATTAATTGCAAATTGTCCCTTGAATCAGTATTTTAATCATCTTATCAACATAGATGTGGATAGGCTTTGTGCAAATTTAATTTTATTATTTTTTAATCGCAGCTGTGTTTGTGACCGCGTTTGTCGCCCCATCTGCTCCGACCATGGGCCCCAACTACAGAACTATAATAAAAAAAGGTTTTATTATAGATTCATGGCCCCATCATCTGCTGCACTGAGGGCGATGACGTCCTCACACGGTGCTGTTTGTCCACATCAGAGCTAACGCTTTACTGGAGAAAATAAGTCCAGCGACAGAAATATCTATTAAACAGGGAGACCGACCTGAGTCCTGCCGCGATACACTTGTCCAGGAGTTTACGGATATAACAACAGCTCAGAACAGTGAGGACAGGAGGAGAGAGTCTGCAAAACTTCTGTTTCTGTCACAGTCCTTATTGAAAGTCATTGATATAGTCGAAGGTCAGTATGTATTTGCCACGTTTTAGAGTGGACTTTATTTTGTGTTTTCTCGTATGAATAACATCAGCGCGTACACACAGCTTCTCTGTTTCGTACAAATTGCTTTCCTTCCTGTTTACAGCGTTGGCATAAACATCGTCACAACAAAGCGCCTCATGGGCCCCTCCTGTGGATTAGGTTCTGTTTGGGCTCAGCCTCTTGATCCGACAGCCCAACAGTCTGAAAAATGGAGCAGCGAGTAGAGGTCCTATTAGTCCGAGCGCACAGTAGAGATGCAGGGACGTAACGCGCTGAGGAGTGTGGGTGGAATTCTCGTTGGTTTAGAGAAAATCCACACGCCGCAAGCACCGAGCTGAGAACCAGGACTAAACCAGGACTGAACCAGGACTGAACCAGGACTGAACCAAGAATGAACCAGGACTGAACCAGGACTGAACCAAGACTGAACCAGGACTAAACCAGGACTGAACCAGGACTGAACCAGGACTGAACCAGGACTAAACCAGGACTAAACCAGGACTGAACCAGGACTGAACCAGGACTGAACCAGGACTGAACCAGGACGCAGGATTAAAATGGAAAATAGAACCACACATTAATGTGCTGAGCAAACAAATTTAGGCATCAATAAATTATAATATTATATTAGGTCCTTGTGCGCTGCAGGTTTTTTTTTAATGATGGTAATGAAACTGACACCACTGCTACTTTTTGATACCTCGGGATATCTTAATACCGTATTACCTCCCAACCCTCCTGTGGATACCTGCACTTTTTTTTTTTTTACCTTTATTTACCCAGGAAAGTCCCATTGAGATCACTCATCTCTTTTTCATACTTCATTCACTACACACTGGAGCAGAGGTTTGTTTGTGTATCACAAAGAATTAGGAAAATAAAACTGGAGAAGGAAGTGTGTATGTGACAGTGGGCGTGGACCGACGGAGGTGAAGACACAGGTTAAATCGGAGAAATGACGTTGTGAATACAGCAAAATAAACATGACTCAAACATGACTCACAACTCCAAATAAACACAACTCCAGAGGTTCAATGAGAAGGGAAAAGTACATTTTTTTGGCCAAATAATAAAATTGTGAATTGTTCAAAAGAGTGAAGCATTCGTTCCCTAATCCTCCTCTCTTTTACAGTCCGTCGGTGTAATCCGTCGTTCGTGCGGCGAGTGTGAACTCAAATAAAGTCACAAACCAGATTAAACGAAAGCCCGTGCGGCCCGAGTGCCTCTGGTCTGTGGAGATGATGTCACGTTCACTGTTCCTTCAAACCGTCGGGACATTTGAACGCCCGGCCCCTCTCCTCTGTTTTTACTGACTGCAGCCGCTCATAAAAAAAAAAAAAAAAACATTTCACAAACAGTTGGAGTGTTTACGACGCGACGCTGCCTTTTACGGGCTCCTTAAACGTCTCATTACCTTCATGTGGGTATCTCTGCACGAGCTGTAAACTCTAATATCCAACCAAAAACATGACGTATTTCGCTTAAAACATTTGATTTTGACATGCGGAGTTGGAAGGAGCCGTGTCCCCGGCCCCAGGCCTGATTTTCCCGAGTTTACGAGCGAGTCTGATGCGTTCAGCAGCCGTGTGGTCGGCCTATCAAAACGCACCGGCTTTATTAAGAAGTGACTTAACTGTGTTTGGCCACTGGTGAGTCTTTAACGAGGCCGATTTTCAGGGAAATATTTAGATTCTGACTGAAGGAGAAATGTGAGGAACAAGAAGGACAGAAGGACAGGGGCAGAGGAGAGGACAGGAACAGGCAGGAGCAGCACAGACAGGAGCAGAGACAGAGGAGCAGACAGGAGCATGTGTGCAGGTGCAGTTGTCAGGTGCAGACAGGAGCAGACGGGCGCAGACAGGTGCAGTTGTCAGGTGCAGACAGGTGCAGTTGTCAGGTGCAGTTGTCAGGTGGGGGTTAAACGCTGAGACTCGTCCTGCTTCAGTTTCTGTTGTGGTTTGTGAGACAATAAAGAACGAATTTATCTCTGATCTGATCTGGAGAAACTGAAGGAGTCGCCCTGAAATCAGACACTCGGAAAAGATGGAGAGAGGGAAGAGGAGGAGAGGAAGAGAGGGAAGAGGAAGAGAGGAAGAGAGGGAAGAGGAAGAGAGGGAAGAGGAGGAGAGGGAGAGAGGAAGAGGAGGAGAGGGAGAGGAAGAGAGGGAAGAGGAGGAGAGGAAGAGGGAGAGAGGAAGAGGAGGAGAGGGAAGAGGAGGAGAGGGAGAGAGGAAGAGGAGGAGAGGAAGAGGGAGAGAGGGAAGAGCAGGAGAGGAAGAGAGGGAAGAGGAGGAGAGGAAGAGAGGGAAGAGGAGGAGAGGAAGAGGGAGAGAGGAAGAGGAGGAGAGGGAGAGGAAGAGAGGGAAAAGGAGGAGAGGTAGAGAGGAAGAGGAGGAGAGGAAGAGGAAGAGAGGGAAGAGCAGGAGAGGGAGAGAGGAAGAGGGAGAGAGGAAGAGGAGGAGAGGAAGAGGGAGAGAGGAAGAGAAGGAGAGGAAGAGGGCTGGTGAATAGAAGGCGCCGCACTCCCTAACCTCATCTTGATTTAAAAAAATAAATAAATGATAAAGTTATTTTGTATTAGGCTGTATGTTTAATATTTTGTTTAAAACTGTGCTCATGTCGCTGTGTTTGAGTCACGTGATGTATTTGAGTCATGTGGTCATCAGGTCGTTGAACCTCCACCAGAAAAGTTGTGCAGTGCAGCTTTAAAATAACCCATATTTGATTACACTTGTGTCGGAGCTGAGTGGAGTAAGCAGCTTTTACACGGATAATAACAGAGGGCTGATAGTATTACATTTCATTTCATTCACAAACTGCCTCCTGGTCATGTCTCCACGGCAACCACGGTAAACAAACACTCCATTCAGGTTCTGTCACGACACAAACTCTGAGATGCAGGAAAAATAAGATGTGCTCCTGGTTTAGTCCTGGTTTAGTCCTGATTTAGTCCTGGTTTAGTCCTGGTTTAGTCCTGGATTACTCCTGGATTAGTCCTGGTTTAGTCCTGGTTTAGTCCTGGATTAATAGGTAGACTTTACTGTCCCTATAGGGAAATGTCTCCTCTGCATTTGACCCATCCTTCAGTATCTAAACCTGCATTTGACCCATCCCTCAGTGTCTAAACCTGTGTTTGACCCATCTTTCAGTGTCTAAACCTACATTTGACCCATCCTTCAGTATCTAAACCTGCATTTGACCCATCCCTCAGTGTCTAAACCTGTGTTTGACCCATCTTTCAGTGTCTAAACCTACATTTGACCCATTCTTCAGTGTCCAGACCTGCATTTGACCCACTCTTCAGTGTCCAGACCTGCATTTGACCCACTCTTCAGTGTCCAGACCTGCATTTGACCCATCCTTCACTGTCCAAACCTGCATTTGACCCATCCTTGGCTCTCTAAACCTACATTTGACGCATTCTTAAGTGTCTAAACCTGCATTTGACCCATCATTCAGTGTCTAAACCTGCATTTGACCCATGCTTCAGTGCATTTGGCCCATCCTCCAGTATCTAAATCTGCATTTGACCCATCTGTCAGTGTCTAAACCTGCATTTGACCCATGCTTCAGTGTCTCTGGGTCAGGCAGTGGGCCCATCTCTAGATCTTCAGCTGGTCTTGGCCCTTAGCTGTAGGATTTGGCCTGTTCTGCATGTTTTGGGATGAGCAAACCCACCCAGACACAGGGAGAACATGCAAACTCCACACAGAAAAGCCCGGGAATCGAACCTGTGACCTTCTCGCTGTGAGTGTGTCTGTGATTTTGCACCACAACTACCAATGGAAAAAAACAAAAATCACAGAATGAGACTTGTTTGCAGTTAGAAAAAAACAGCCTTATTTCTTTTCCTTTTATGATTTAAATTGTAATAATTCATGCTGTTTTATTTGTATACTGGCATTAAGACATGTTAATACAAATGTAATTAATAATGAATAAGTGGTATTTTCGTATTTAGGGCCCATGAAACATCAGGCAGAAGGACTCAGCTCTTCATTTATAAGGATGTACTGCCCTCCTGTGGCCACACTGAGAACTGCTGATGTCTATAATCAGTTTCTTTATTATTATTATTATTATTATTATTTTATTATTATTATTATTATTATTATTATTATTATTATTATGGACAGCATTATAAAAAATTTCCCGTGTTGCTATGGAAACTATGTGAAATTTGTAATAACATTTGTAACAACACTTTTAATACCTCAAAAATGAAATGAAAGTTTTCATTTTCCTCAGTATTTTCAGTCAAACATCAGACGGTTCAATGTTTAATGAGATTTTGGGGATTAAAATCCTGAGTGACATTTAAGAAGATTTAATTAAAGGTTTTCAGAGGTTTTCATTTCTGAAAAGTGAAATTTGGAGTTTTCACATCCTGGTTCAGTTCTGGTTTAGTCCTGGTTTAGACCTTGTTCAGTCCTGGTTTAGTCCTGGTTCAGTCCTGGTTTAGACCTGGTTCAGTTCTGGTTTAGTCCTGGTTTAGACCTGTTTTAGACCTGTTTTGGTCCCAGGTTAGTCCTGGTTTAGTCCTTGTTCAGTCCTGGTTTAGACCTGTTTTAGACCTGTTTTGGTTCCAGGTTAGTCCTGGTTTAGTCCTGGTTCAGTCCTGGTTTAGACCTGGTTTAGTTCGTGGTTCAGTCCTGGTTTAGACCTGGTTTAGTCGTGGTTCAGTCCTGGTTTAGACCTGGTTTAGTCCTGGTTTAGACCTGGTTTAGACCTGGTTTAGTCCTTGTTCAGTCCTGGTTTAGACCTGTTTTAGACCTGTTTTGGTTCCAGGTTAGTCCTGGTTTAGTCCTGGTTCAGTCCTGGTTCAGTCCTGGTTCAGTCCTGGTTTAGTCCTGGTTCAGTCCTGGTTTAGACCTGGTTTAGACCTGGTTTTTTGCTGCTTTAACCTTGTGTTTGTTCTTTTTTCAGTCTCGGTCACTAATGCCCCACTGTGTAATATTCTGTGTAAAGCTCTTATATCTCTATGGAGACAAACAGGACGCCCCCTCCGGAAAAGTGACACAGTGAAGCTTTAATTCGCTCGTGTGTATTTTTACAACCAGATTTCCTCTTTGTCATGTGTAAAACTCCAGAATAATTTCCAGTCCGTCTCTCTCCTTTCTCTCCTCTTTCGTTCTTTTGTTGTTGTTCTTTTCTTTCTCTCCCTCTGTTCCTCCTCTGTGTGTGAGTGCAGTTCTTCCGTCCATCAGCAGGCGGCACTCTTCCCCCTCTCTTCACCTCTTCCTCTGTTCCTCCTCTGTGTGTGAGTGCAGTTCTTCCGTCCATCAGCACGCGGCGCTCTTCCCCCTCTCTTCACCTCCTCTGACCCCATCTCTCCATCACAAACTGCCCCCTGTGGCTTTAAACACAGAGACTTCCTCCTACAGTAAAGTCACTGCTGGAGCACGTCACATATACGGACTGTACTTCCTCCTCTCCTCCTCCTCTTTCTCCTCCTCCTCTTTTTCTCCTCCTCTTTCTCCTCCTCTTTCTCCTCCTCTTCTCCTCCTCTTTCTCCTCCTCCTCTTTTTCGTCCTCCTCTTATTCTCCTCTTTCTCCTCCTCTTTTTCCTCTTCCTCTTCTCCTCCTCCACTTCTCCTCCTCTTTTTCGTCCTCCTCTTATTCTCCTCTTTCTCCTCTTATTCTCCTTTTTCTCCTCCTTCTCTTTTTCCTCTTCCTCTTTCTCCCCCTTCTCTTTCTCCTCTCTTCTCCTCCTCCCCTCCTCCTCTCATCCTGTTCTCCTCTCCTCCTCCTCCTCTCCTCTCTTCCCCTCCTCCCCTCCTCCTCTCTTCTCCCCTCCTCCTCCTCTCCTCTCTTCCCCTCTTCCCCTCCTCCTCCTCACCTCCTCCTCCTCTCCTCCTCTTCCTCCTCTCTTCCTCCTCTCCTCCTCCTCCTCTCCTCCTCTCCTCCTCTCTTCCTCCTCTCTTCCTCTTCTCCTCCTCTCTTCCTCCTCTCCTCCTTCTCTCTTCCTCCTCTCCTCCTCCTCTCTTCCTCCTCTCCTCCTCCTCCTCTCTTCCTCTCCTCCTCCTCTCTTCCTCCTCTCCTCTCTTCCTCCTCCTCCTCTCCTCTCTTCCTCTCCTCCTCCTCTCCTCCTCTCCTCCTCTCTTTCTCCTCTCCTCTCTTCCTCCTCTCCTCATTAAACCTCTTTTATTCCCTGAAAAACGTCCGGGAGTAAAAATCCAGAATTCCGTTTTTGATTGAAAGATTCGATTCTTTTGTGCCTTTTTCTTTTTTTCAGATTTTCATTTCAGATCCTCGAGCCGGAGCGAGGGAGGAGAGGGAGGAGAGGTTTTGTGCGACGGAGAGAAAGAAAAAAGAAGAAGGGAGCGCTCTCAGACTTCCTCTCTCAATGCCTCCTCCCTGCGGCTCTTTGTGAAGGACAGAGCGGCTGTGGAAGAGTGGAGGCTGTGGGTTAGATTCCCTCTCTCCCTCTTTCTCTCCCTCTTTCTCTCCCTCTTTCCTTCTTTTTCCTCCTCTTTCTCTGCTCCTTATTTCTTCCCTGTTACACTTCTTTCTTTCTCTCTCCTTCCCTGCTCTGTCTATCCCTCCTCTTCTTTCTCTTTTTCAGTTTTCCTTTCCTCCTTCTCATCTCTCTCTCTTCCTCTTTTTCTCAGCCCTTCCTCTCCTTTCTCCTACCTCCTTTTTGTATCTTCTCTCCACTCTCCCTCTATCCTTCTCTCATCTTCTCCCTGCCTCCTTCTCTTCCTACCTCCTCTCTCCACTCTTTCTCCTCCCTCGTTCCTTCTCCTCCTCCCTTCCTCCCTCTCTCTACATCCTCTCTCCTCTCTTTCTCTCTCTCCTCCCTCTCTCCTCTCCTCTCTCCTCCCTCTCCTCCCTCTTTCCTCTCCTCTTCTCTCTCCTTTTCTCTCTCCTCTGTCTCTCCCCTCTCTTCTCTCTCTCCATCCCTCCTCCTTCTCTCTCTCTCCTCTCCTCTCTCCTTTCCTCTCTCCTCTCCTCTTTCCTCTCCTCCCTCTCTCCTCTCCTCCCTCTCTCCTCTCCTCTCTCCTCTCCTCTCTCCTTTCCTCTCTCCCATCTCTCCTCTCCTCTCTCGCCTTTCCTCTCTCCTCTCCTTTCCTCTCCTCCCTCTCTCCTCCCTCTCTCCTTTCCTCTCTCCTTTCCTCTCCTCCCTCTCTCCTCCCTCTCTCCTCTCCTCTCGCCTTTCCTCTCTCCTCTCCTTTGCTCCTCCCTCCTCTCCTCTCTTTCCTCTTTCCTCTCCTCTCTCCTCTCTCTCCTCTCCTCTTTCTTCCCTCTCTCCTCTTTCTTCCCTCTCTCCTCTTTCTTCCCTCTCTCCTCTCCTCCCTCCTCTCTCCTCCCTCTCCTCCCTCTTTCCTCTCCTCTTCTCTCTCCTTTTCTCTCTCCTCTGTCTCTCCCCTCTCCTCTCTCTTCTCTCTCTCCTCTCCTCTCCTCTCTCCTCCCTCTCTCCTCCCACCTCCTTCTCTCCTCCCTCTCTCCTCTCCTCTCTCCTTTCCTCTCTCCTCTCCTTTCCTTTCCTCTCCTCCCTCTCTCCTCTCCTCCTTCTCTCCTCCCTCTCTCCTCTCCTCTCTCCTTTCCTCTCTCCTTTCATCTCTCCTTTCCTCTCTCCTCTCTCCTTTCCTCTCTCCTCTCCTCCTCCCTCCCTCTCTCCTTTCCTCTCTCCTCTCTCCTTTCCTCTCTCCTTTCCTCTCCTCCCTCTCCTCTCTCCTCTCCTCTCTCCTCTCCTCTCGCCTTTCCTCTCTCCTCTCCTTTCCTCTCCTCCCTTTCCTCTCCTACCTCTCTCCTCTCCTCTCCTCTCGCCTTTCCTCTCACCTTTCCTCTCCTCTCTCCTCTCTCCTCTCCTCTCTCCTCTCCTCTCTCCTCTCTCCTCTCTCTCCCTCCTCTCTCCTCTCCTCTTCTCTCAGTTTAATCACCTCTGTTCTTTAATCTCTCTGCTCAGAAGTCGAGGAGTTTAATTCCAAAATGTTTCACAAACTCAAACTTCAAACTCAATTTCACATTTTTAATCTGAAATCTCAGAATCAAGAAGAAGAAAAAAGTGTAAATCTGATTCCCACTTACGGAAATGAATGAAATGTGTTTGCTGTTCTCTCACTGTGTCTCTATGTCTCTGTGTTTCTCTCTCTCTGTCTCTGTGTTTCTCTCTGTCTCTGTGTTTCTCTCTCTGTCTCTGTGTTTCTCTCTCTGTCTCTGTGTTTCTCTCTATGTCTCTGTGTTTCTCTCTCTGTCTCTGTGTTTCTCTCTCTGTGTCTCTCTCTGTCTCTGTGTTTCTCTCTCTGTTTTTCTCTCTCTGTCTGTGTTTCTCTCTCTGTTTCTCTGCGTTTCTCCCTCTCTGTCTCTGTGTTTCTCTCTCTGTCTCTGTGTTTCTCTCTGTGTTTCTCTCTGTGTTTCTCTCTCTGTGTCTCTCTCTGTCTCTGTGTTTCTCTCCCTATGTCTCTATGTTTCTCTCTGTCTCTCTGTGTTTCTGTCTCTGTGTTTCTCTCTCTGTGTCTCTCTCTGTTTCTCTCTCTGTGTCTCTCTGTGTTTCTCTCTCTGTCTTTGTGTTTCTCTCTCTGTTTCTCTGTTTCTCTCTCTCTGTGTTTCTCTCTGTTTCTCTCTCTGTGTTTCTCTCTGTCTCTGTGTTTCTCTCTATGTCTCTCTGTTTCTCTCTCTGTCTCTCTGTGTTTCTCTCTCTGTTTCTCTCTCTGTTTTTCTGTCTCTGTGTTTCTCTCTCTGTCTCTGTGTTTCTCTCTATGTCTCTCTGTTTCTCTCTATGTCTCTCTGTTTCTCTATCTGTTTTTCTGTCTCTGTGTTTCTCTCTCTGTCTCTGTGTTTCTCTCTATGTCTCTCTGTTTCTCTATCTGTTTCTCTATGTTTCTCTCTCTCTGACTCTGTGTTTCTCTCTCTGTGTCTCTCTCTGTCTCTGTCTTTCTCTCTATGTCTCTCTGTTTCTCTCTCTGTCTCTCTGTGTTTCTCTCTCTGTTTTTCTGTCTCTCCGTGTTTCTCTCTCTGTGTCTCTTGACCTTGTTCCTGCGTCGTTTTCTCAGGACTCGCACTAATCGCGTTTAAAGGAACACGTCGCGTTTTAAACCTCGTGACTTTATCGCAGAATATCTCAAACCAAACAGCGTCAACCTTCACCCACTTCTGCTTCCCAACGCGACAGAGGCCTGATTAGAAAACACGCCGGAAAATAACCACGATTTCAAGGCTATAAGGATTAAAGCAACATCATGTAACATTTCGGGGACGACTCCACGGAGACAGAAAAGCAAAGAGACGGGATTATGCAAAATGTACTCTTTTCCTAACGTTGTTCCCTCATCAAAAACACGTCTACAGTTTCCAAAGTGCTGCACAAACACATAAAGAACAACAATAATAATATAATAAATCAAATAAACGCTCAGATTTAATCGTACGAGTCTAAATAAATACATAAAATAAGAGCAAAAAAACACATAGAATGGCAATAAATGAATAAATAAAAGCTATAAAATAAATTAAAAATAAATAAAAGACACACACGATTCCCGCAGTGTTAAGTGATTTTTTTTTTTATTACAGTCACGGAAAAATCATGGAACAGCAATGAATAAATAAAAGCAATAAAATAAATTCAAAATAATTAAAATAATACGGAGGACGACACGACTCACGCGGCGTTAAAATCCAAAGACATGGTGATCAAAGTATGTTTCATATATATATATTTGTTTATTTTATTTATTTAAATGGGCCAACGCAGGTTAATGTAAACATACCGGATTTTTGCAGAATTCTAATTTCCATCCGTTGTCCCGGGGGTTTGGGGGGAGGTGGGGAATAATGTACAACACAATAAACATTTGATCTGTGTATATTAGGCCCGTCAATGTTAACACGTGCGATTAATCACAAAAAAATATTGCACTAATGTTGTTGTTTTTTAACGCAGATTAATCACACGGTTTATTCTGAATGCTCGTGTGTGGAAAGTGCGGATGGTCCTGAAAGGCGGCGCAGGTGATTAGGTCAGTGATCAGGTCCATACGCAACTTTAGATAAACTCAGGTGGTTTGCAGATATTTGCAGCGATGAACTCTCTTTGCACAGAAGCACAACGCGTTTAAAACACTTTTTTAAAGCAAAACACGGGTTTGATTCAACGGCAGAAACGACGCGACTCGTACCAACAACAACAACCCGCAGGAACAAAACTACCAGCGGCAACAAAACTACCAGCGGCAACAAAACTACCAGCGGCAACAAAACTACCAGTGGCAACAAAACTACCAGCGGCAACAAAACTACCAGCAGCGTCAAAACTACCCACGGCGACAAAACTACCAGTGGCGACAAAACTACCAACGGCGACAAAACTACCAGCGGCAACAAAACTACCAGTGGCAACAAAACTACCCGCGGCAACAAAACTACCCGCGGCAACAGAACTACCCGCGGCAACAAAACTACCCGCGGCAACAAAACTACCAACGGCAACAAAACTACCAACGGCAACAAAACTACCCGCGGCAACAAAACTACCTGCGGCAACAAAACTACCAACGGCAACAAAACTACCAGCGGCAACAAAACTACCAGCGGCAACAAAACTACCCGCGGCAACAAAACTACCAGCGATAGAAAAATGTCAATAATATAACTTTTTTTTATAATAAATTGCATCTTTGTCAAAATATTTCTGTCTTTTTTTGAAGAATAATTAACCGTGATTAATCAAAATTTGTGATTAGTCCGATTAAAAGAAGCAATTGTTTGACAGCACTGGTATATCACACTACTATAAAAATATTACAAAATCGTTATATCTAAAGTTATATCTAGTATAAACACACCTACACATCTGTCATTATTATACGTACACCAGCACTCACACGTACAGTATATCCGTACACATTTTCAAAGATTCATTCAGTATAACATACGTACATTACAATTTATACTTTATATGTGACAAGTGCATTTCTGATTCGACCAAACACAACTTTTTAGCTGGGCTTTAAATGAGTTTTATGTGGGGAATTCTCTTATTGTCTGAGGAGTGTTCCAGAACTTTCACCTCGGAGTAAAAGCTTTAAATCAGTGGTTCTTAACCTTGTTGGAGGTACTGAACCCCGCTAGTTTCATATGCGCATTCACTGAACCCTTCTTAATTGGAAAATAAAATGTTTTTTTCAAATTCAAAGCATAGGTATATATATTTTATTGGTGCACACATGTGAATCCATATTGCACATATTTGTCTGACCCCTTTCTTTTTTGCTCAACATAGTTAGTATGAAGGGAAAATATTGAGAAAGAAATTACACGACGTACCATCACGACCAACTATTGCGGTATCACAAGACTATTGCAGGCACAAAATTTCCTGCAGCCAATAGCAGCCAAACGGGGCATGTCATCAGCAATCATATGAGTTGGATGTGTGTCCTGACCCCTGCCGAACCCCTGAGATTGACTCACCGAACCACTGCTTTAAATGCTTCTTTTCTTCACATTTAGTATTAAACTACATTGTTATTTTCCATTTTGTTCATTTTAAATTGTAATATTGATCTAAAATGGCCTGATCATAGAATCTGACTGTGTTTTGTTTTTAGAGTAATTACAGCACAGAGCAGTGGGCGGGGATAGGGGGTAGGTGAAAACAGCATTTCCTGAGCCTTCGAGTCCACGCGGGATTATTCAAACCCGCAGGGATCGGGTTAAATGTGACTCGGACGAAGATCCTGACGGGGAAATCTGGTGATGAGCTGTTGAAAAGCTGAAAAGTGGAGCGTAAATCTGCTTAAAGTCGGTGCCTCGGACTCAGACTTTCTCCGTTTGGAAAAGTTGTAAATAAAGTTTGTGTCTCGTGTTTCAAATCCAGACGAGGAAACAGGAGGAAGTTCAGGAGTCTGGAGAGAAAACGCCTTTTTATCTTCTCTCTCTTCTCTCTCTCCTTTATGCCCTCCTCATTCCTCTGTTCTCTCCCTCTCTCTCTCTTTCCCTTCTAATGTTCTTGTTTTTCTTATCCTATCCTCCCTTTCTCTCCCCTCTTCTCCCTTACTTTCTTTATCTCTCTTCCTCCCCCTCTTTCTTTTTCTCCCTGTCATCTCTCTCACCCCCTCCTCCGTCTCTCGCTCGCTCTCCTCCCTCCGTCTTCCTCTCTCTTATCTCGCTCACCCCCTCCCTCCTTCTTTCCCCTTCTCTCTCCCCCCTCTCCCTCAGTCTCTTTCTCTCCTCTTCTCTCTCCTCCTTCCATCTCTCTCTCCCTCTCTCC
Source organism: Odontamblyopus rebecca (assembly GCA_030686955.1). NCBI lineage: Eukaryota > Metazoa > Chordata > Actinopteri > Gobiiformes > Gobiidae > Odontamblyopus > Odontamblyopus rebecca. Next base: position 6,367,807 of record CM060670.1, on the reverse strand, counting down.
TCCCTCTTTCCTCCCCTTTTCCTCCTCTCACTCTCTCCCTCCTGTCTCCTCTCCCTCTATTTCTCACTCCGTCTCTTCTTCCCTCTCTCCCCCTCCCTCCCTCTCTCTCCTTCTTTCTTTCTTTCTTTCTTTCTTTCTCTCTCCTCTCCCCATTCCTCTCTCTCTCCTTCTTTCTTTCTTTCTCTCTCTCTCCTCTCCCCCTCCCTCCCTCTCTCCTTCTTTCTTTCTTTCTCTCTCCTCTCCCCATCCCTCCCTCTCCTTTCTTTCATTCTCTCTCCTCCTCTCCCCTCCCTCCCTCTCTTTCTTTCTTTCTTTCTCTCTCTCCTCCTCCTCTCCCCCTCCCTCTTTCTCTCCCTCTCTCTCCTCTCCCTTCCTCTCTCCCTCTCCCATTCTTTCTCCCTTTTCCCCTCTCTCTCCCTCTCTTTTTCTCCCTCTTCCTCTGTCCCTCCCTCCCCCTGTCTCAATCCCTCTCTCTCCTCCTCTCTCCCCCTCCCTCCCTCTGCTCTCTCTTCCTCCCCCCCTCCCTCTCATTCTCTCCCTCTCTCTTTCTCTCTCTCTCCCTCTCTCCCCTCCTCTCCCCCCCTCTCTCTTCCTCTCCTCCTCCTCCCTCTCTCCCTCTCTCTGTCGTTCTTCCTGTGCAGACTGTGGGAGTGAGTCTTTTCTCTGGTCAAGGTTCTGCACTTCGTGTCCTGCCAGAGAGAGACTCCTAAATCCACCGAACGACAGAAGAGACGGAGGAGAGGAGAGGAGGAGAGAAAGAGAGAAAGAGAGAGAACGAACAGAAAGAAATGGGGATGGGAGAAAAGAGGGAAGGAGAGAGGACTGAGAGAGACAAAGAGAGAGAGGGAGGAGAATAAAAAGCGAGAGATCAAAAACACGACATTTGAAGCTTTGTAACATTTCAAAATCTGAGCAAACTTTTACTTTTTGCTCTTTAAGTTCATTTTAAACTTTAGACACTTTAAGACTTTAACTTACGGCGATTTTTCCATGTGACACTTTTACTTGAGTGTTTTTTGCACTGGCGACTTTTAGTACATTTCTCCTCGCCTGGATTTTTTTCTTAATTTTGCTTTTAAAACTGCCCCTTTTACCCCTAATGAAGTGTTCTACCTCCTTTTGTTCAGTCCAACCTGTTATTTCCCAATCTGCTGCTGGAGTTGTGTCATGAGGCTGTGAGAAAAGTTATAGGACCAGAAATAGAGATGGAAAAAAAAACAGAAAATAAAATTCACACTTTTTTATACAAAACACACAGTAAACATGTAGAAACAACTTTTTGGACATAAAAAATGCTTAATTTAGGGCCTTAGCTACAAAAATGCAAAATATCAAGTCTGTGAGTAAACTAAAAATCTCCTTATTGCCCTAAAAACAAAAAAAAGTGTAATCGCTCCATGACTTTTCTGGTCCAGTCCTGGAAAAACAGCTCCTGTCAGGTCCAGGGCCAGAGCCACAGCACTTCTGCATTTCCAGGTGTTTATTACATTTGGATTTGTTCATTTTGAGTGAAATAAACTTTTCAAATAAAAATAGCAAAGGGATGTGCAATTACACACACCAAGATGTATAATTTGCCATTTATTTCAGAATTAACTCCACTTAGAGCGACTTTTTCACTTGTTATAAACACACACAGTCAGAGGAGTCGACCATCTTGACTCACTTCACTCTTTGGCAAAGTTTGGCTCGATCAAAATGGACGGAGCGCATGAGTTTGGGGAAAACAAAGTTCCTGTTGGACACTCGTTTTGCTCACGTCATCACACAGCGTGAGTGTGACGTAGGATAAAGCCGCAGAAATGTACGGAAACCTCTATGTCTGCACTTTCAGAGGGAAAAAGGAAGTTTCTGTCTTTTACGGTTAGAAAGTTCTGCGCGGTTTTATAAAACATATTCCTCGTTTCTGGTCCTGTAGCTTTTCTCACAGCCTCATGACACAGCTACAGCAGCAGATTGTGAAATAACAGGTTGTGCTGAACAAAAGGAGGTAGAACACTTCATTATGGGGTAAAAGGGGCAGTTTTAAAAAGCAAAATTAAGACAAAAATCCAGGCGAGGAGAAATGTACTAAAAACTGCCCTGAGGTCCTGAAGGTTTAAAATGGCGTCACATATCTGAGGCCCTGTGTTCTGTGTGGACAGTTTTGGTACCAGAGAGTTTCAAAAATGTTTCTGTCTCTTTTCTCAAATGAAATCCCAGGTTTGTCGTGTCCCGGTGGAGTCGTGAGCGTCTGTGGAGATGATGCTTTAAACATCACCATTTTCCCCAGAAACACTTTGGCCTCAGGTTCCAGGGCTCCTACAGCCTCCTGAAAACTCTTTACAACATCACGTTTATTCGTTTGGAAATAAAACCTAAAAAAGACTTGAAAACGGTTTGAATTTTTACACGTGGGTCTGAAAAATCTGTGCAGTTCGTAACTTCTCCGTATCGAATTTCTCCTCAAAAGTTTAATTTGTCAAACATCATTATTTTGGTTAAATAACGTCGCCGAAATAAAGAGCGGCAGAAACAATCATTTCTTCTCTCTTTCTCTTCTCTCTCTTTCTTCTCTTTTTCTCTCTTCTCTCTCCACTCTCTTTTCTCTCTTTCTTCTCTCTCCCTCTCTTCTCTTTCTTCTTTCTTCTCTCTCTCTCTTTCTTCTCACTCCCTCTCTTCTGTCTCTTCTCTCTCCTCTCTCTTCTCTCTCCCTCTCTTCTCTTTCTTCTTTCTTCTCTCTCTCTCTTTCTTCTCACTCCCTCTCTTCTGTCTCTTCTCTCTCCTCTCTCTTCTCTATCTCTCTCCTCTCTCTCTTCTTTCTCCTCTCTCTCTTCTCTGTCTTTCTTCTCTCTCTTCTCTCTTCTCTGTTTTTCTTCTCTCTCCTCTCTCTTCTCTCTCCTCTGTCTCCTCTCTCATTTTCTTCTCTCTCCACTCTCTTTTCTCTCTTTCTTCTCTCTCCCTCTCTTCTCTTTCTTCTTTCTTCTCTCTCTCTCTTTCTTCTCACTACCACTCTTCTGTCTCTTCTCTCTCCTCTCTCTTCTCTATCTCTCCTCTGTCTCCTCTCTCATTTTCTTCTCTCTCCCTCTTTTCTCTCCTCTCTCTTCTCTCTCTCTTCTCTCTCTTTCTCTCTTCTCTGTCTCTCTCTTCTCTCTCTTCCTCATATTCATTCAGCCTCTCGTCACCTCGTTTAATGCTGCAGTTATGAGGACACACATCTATTAACCTCTCTCTCCCTCCTCTTCTCTTCACAAGTATCTTTCTATCTATCGTTCTCTCTCCTTCTCTATCCCTCTCTCTTTCTCTCTATTCTTCCTTCTCTCTTTTTCTCTCTCATCATGCAAATTGAATTCTGTTTATTCCATCACTCCCTCCTCCCTTCATTCTCTCCCTTTCAATCCACCTCTCTCTCTCTCTTCTTCTCCCCCTTTTCTCTCATTCTGATTAAACAAATATCAGTTCATTAAGCCTCTCTCTCACTTCTTCTCTCTTCTCCCTATTTCTTCTCTCTCTTTCTCGCTCTCTTTCTCTCTTCTCTCTTTATTCTCTCTCTCCCCTCTCTATTCTCTCTCACTTCTTCTCTCTTCTCCCTCTTTCTTCTCTCTCTGTCTCGCTCTCTTTCTCTCTTCTCCCCCGCTCTTCTCTCTCTTTTCTCTCTCTTCTCTTTCTCTCATCTCTCTCCCTCTTCTCCCTCCCCATCTTTCTTCTCTCTCTTTCTCTCTCTCTTCTCTTTCTCTGTCTCTTCTCTCTCTCTTCCTCACATTAATCCCCTTATATTCATTAATCCTTTCTCTCTCTCTTCTTCTCTCCCTCTCTCCTCCTCTTTTCCTCTCACACAAATTAACCTCCATTAACCCTCTCACTCATCCCTCGCTCCCTGTTCCTCTCCTCTTCTCTCTCTTTTGTCTTTCACACTCCTCTTTTCCTCTCACGAATAAACCTCATTAACTCTTTCCCCTCTTTCTTTTTGTCATCCTCTCTCCCTCTCTCCTCCCTCCATCTCCCTCTCTTGTTTTTCTCTCACAAATAAACCTCTTTAACCCGCCTTCCTCCCTCGCTCTTTCTCTCTTTTCTCTCTCTCACTGTCTTCCCTCTTTCTTTCTCTCTCTCTTCTTTCTCTCTTTCTCACTCTCTCTTCTCTCTCTTCTCTCTCTCTTCTCTCTCTCCCTCTTTCTTCTCTCTCTATTCTCTTCACATTCTCTTCACTCCTCTCTTTTCTCACTCTTTCTTCTCTCTCTTCTCCCTCTCTCTCTTTTCGCTCTCTCTCTCCTCTCTCTCTCTTCTCTCTCTTTGCTCTCTCCCTTCTCTGTTCTCTCTCTTCTCTCTCCCTCCTCCCTCTTTCTTTTCTCTCTCTCATCTCTCTCCGTCTTTCTTCTCTCTCTATTCTCTTCACATTCTCTTCACTCCTCTTTCTTCTCTCTCTTCTCCCCCTCTTTCTTTTCTCTCTCTCTCCTCTCTTCTCTCTCGTTGCTCTCTCTCCTCTGTTCTCTCCTCTCTCTTCTCTCTTTCACTCCTCTCTCTCCTCTCTCTCTCTTTCTCTCTTCTCATTCTTTCTCTTTCTCTTCGCTTTCTCTCTCTTCTCTCTTCTCTCTTCCTCACATTCATCCCCTTCTATTCACAAATTGCCTCTCTCTCTTGTTCTTCTCTTCTCTCTCTCTCCCTCTCTCCTCCTCTTTTCCTCTCACACAAATAAACCTCCATTAACCCTCTCACTCATCCCTCTCTCCCTGTTCCTCTCCTCTTCTCTCTCTTTTGTCTTTCACACTCTCCTCTTTTCCTCTCACGAATAAACCTCATTAACTCTTTCCCCTCTTTCTTTTTGTCATCCTCTCTCCCTCTCTCCTCCCTCCATCTCCCTCTCTTGTTTTTCTCTCACAAATAAACCTCTTTAACCCACCTTCCTCCCTCGCTCTTTCTCTCTTTTCTCTCTTTCTCTCTCTCCGTACCTCAGAGTTTAATAGAAAAGCCTGGACCCTCTCAGACTCCATCAGATCTGCTGCTTTTCCTTTGTCGGATTCAGATATCTCTCTTTTTCCCCCTCTCTTTCCCCCTCTCGCTCCCTCGTTCTTCCTCTCCGTGAAAGAGTTCATCAGATCCGCTCCTCTTTTCTTTTGTCAGGATCAAAACACGATTCGAACATCGCACAAAAACACAAATATTTGGGGAATTCAATCAGATTTTGGGGAGAATTTGTCCAAAAAAAAAAAAAAAAAAGCAGAATTATTAAAAAAACAGAAATAATAATACGTCTCATTCGGCGCTCGGCTTTGCTCAATCAACAATAAGAGGATCCGAGAGTTTATTTCGCTGTTTTCTCCTCGTCTCTTCTCCCGCTCTGCTCAGGGGTGAATTTGGATTTTAAAATTTTGAGGATCTATTCATATTATTTCAGTATTTCAATAGGAAATTACAGATATAAGAGATGCAAAAGACTAAAAATAATTTGCACATAATTCAGATTTGGCTTCACGTTCCATATTTATGAGCTCACAAAACGACTTTGAGGGGAAACGCTTGGAAAGTATCGCCACCATAGACTGGAAATATAAATGAATATAACTAAACTGCCAGAAACCGCTTCACAAACAGGAAGTGAGTACGGACGCTCCTCCGGCTCCATCGACTCTGACTTTACATTGAAAATTGTCGCCGCTTCAATTCTAACTCTAACCGCTGCTGTGGCCTCATCGTTTTGGTCTTAAAATGTTCGTGTTAACTCGCTCTACATGATCCTGGTGTTTTTATTTCTTAAAGTTGAACTCCGGCACGTCTGAAGCTAAAGTCCGTTTCTAGAGGAGGTGGAATTCTGTCAGAAGCCAAAAAACGGCACAGATCAGTGTTTCCTCGGTGGAGATCTCACTGTGGCAGTGAGTCTGTCAAGGCAACAAACTAGTGTAGTGATGGGGGCAAGTTCTGAACTTCCACGTAAAACACCAATTTGCTTCACACTGAAGAAGTTTAACACCACTTTAACCCATCTGACAACAGCCACGAGTCTAACAAACAAAACGCTCTGCCTGGTTCACTCATTAGTGTCTGGAAACGTTAGAAAACAACTTTATAAGCACCTCACACTTCCCTCTGCTGATTTCCCACTGCACAGGCCAAAGCCCAAAAGACTCGATTGCCGATGTTGTTTCTAATCTCATTTATTTACAAGTGAATTATATTTTTTGAAAAATGCTAAAAAAATACATTCCTGAACCATTTTCTTTTCACAACTTTCAGTTTCTCTTCTTCTTCTTCACCGTCAGTCGATCTTCACTTGACTCGAGTCTCTCGCCGCCGCTGGAGTCGAGTCTTTTGGGCTTTGGCCTGTGCAGTGGGAAATCAGCAGAGGGAAGTGTGAGGTGCTTATAAAGTTGTTTTCTAACGTTTCCAGACACTAATGAGTGAACCAGGCAGAGCGTTTTGTTTGTTAGACTCGTGGCTGTTGTAAGATGGGTTAAAGTGGTGTTAAGCTTCTTCAGTGTGAAGCAAATTGGTGTTTTACGTGGAAGTTCAGAACTTGCCCCCATCACTACACTAGTTTGTTGCCTTGACAGACTCACTGCCACAGTGAGATCTCCACCGAGGAAACACTGATCTGTGCCGTTTTTTGTCTTCTGACACAATTCGACCTCCTCTAGAAACGGACTTTAGCTTCAAACGTGCCGGAGTTCAACTTTAAAATAAGAAACAAAATCAAATGTTGCTTGAATTAAGAAAACAACACTTATTCCACTGGCAGATAATTTTACTTGTCAAGTTGAATCTGCTCAAATAAAGTCAAATGTTCTTAATATAAGTCCTTTTAACTTCCCCAGATATTGTTTTGTTCGGATGTGGAGATCTGCAGGAGGTGTGTTATGGTCTGGGCGCCTCCACCTGAGACAAAGCAAAGACACAACTGTCAGAGGTGATAATATAAAGAGACACTGAGGGTGTGATATAGCGCCCCCTGCCGTTGTGTTGTGCGGGGCTGATGTATCACTATAAACTCGGACCGTTTCATCTATAAGACAAAGCTTCTCAAACTTTTCAAACCATAAATATGCCATAAAATTGTTCATTGGCCGATTACATAACATGAGAAATGGTTATATTTAAATCTGGTCTTTGTTGACATTTTGAGGTTTACTGATCTTTCGTCCAAGTGAATGTTGAACAGAGCGGCGGCCATGTTTGATCCTTTCACCTTTGCCCCTGAAGTGTTGGAGAGCGACGTTTCCACAGCAGAAGTAAAGTACGTGGACCGAGAAACGAACACAACTCTTCTCCTGTCCCACGTTTGATCTTCTGACCTTTAACTCTAAACTCTCTGCCTCTTCACAGTCCCCCGTCCTCCTCCTCTTCCTCCTCGTCTGTGTGCGGCGGCGATGTTTGATCCTCACCTCTAAATCGCAGCCCAGACTCCGTCCCTCGTCCCGGTGTGTGCGGCGGGTCTCTGGGAGCGGCGGTCGTGTTTGACTGGTTGATTCTGACCTTTAATATTGACTTAAACTGCTCCCGGGTCAGGTCTGTGTAGAAAAATTGCACCACTTTGTTCGTTTGTAACAGCTCCGCCGTCGCTCGGTGAATTCAAAGTCACGGGGAGGCGAGAGAGAGAGAGATCTGAAATCGGAAATATCTGCGAATGAAAAGACAAAAAGTTGAAAATGATCAAAGCTCCAGAAGAGATGAAACTTACTGCACAGAAAAACACGCTTTTTTTTTTTACTGTGAGCAGGTTTGCATCTCCACAAACCCGACTCCTGGTTGCATCAGTGGAAATGTTGTTCTTTTGGCTGTTTTCTACCTTGCAGCAGGTGTCATCAACGTTCCCGGGGGGTGTGACGCTAACTGAAAGCACTGCTCTGTCTGAAGCTCTGTTAATTAAGTTTAGGGTGATCAGATTTTCAAAACAGGCCCAGTTTAGAGTGGTTTGTAAGAATAAAATTGTGAAACGAGTGCGTAATTAAGGAAAACTGTTCTGCACATGGCCCATTTTATCAGTACACAGTGAACCCTGGTTTATCGCGGGGGCCACGTTCCAAAAAGAACCTGCGATGGGTGAAATCTGTGAAGTATCAGCTTTATTTTTTACAATTATTATACAATACAATACTGGACTATAGAATGAAACCAAAGATCAAAACCTGTTTTCAGACCCAAGCATTTGTTTAAGAAATAAAAATATAAACGTTTTCTTACAAATAACTCTGATAGTTTTTAAAAATACTGTAAAATAATAACTTTGATAATGAAAAGAAGGTTGGACATTGTGACTCAGGCGTATTTCTCTTCGTCCTGACTCCTGTAGCGTCTTTTTCTACTGAAGCTGTGGTGCAGGCGTCTTTTTCCATCGTCCTTATGTTATTTCCCTCCTTCTTTATGGAACGAACTGAAGATTCATTTATTCCGTAAAGGCGCCTACAGCCGCAGAGCTTCTACCTTCAGCAGGTCCAGAAGTTTCTCTTTTTCTGCGATAGTTTGCTTCTTCCTCGGCCTTTTGCCTTTGTCGGTGCTAAAACGTTTCGTCGACATTGTGGGTTTTGTCATGGAGAAAATTTGCAAAGGTAAATTTGTCGGGCTGAACAGAGACGAGGCAGGAAACTGTTGAATTGGTCCAAGTGAAAGACCGATGTGACTTTTTTCACTTCTAGACGACCTCAGCCAATCAGGATTCAGTACGCAATGCACTGTAAAAAAAAAAAAAAAAAGCATAAAAAAATCCTCAAAACAGCAAAGGTGAACCGTGTTATATCGAGGGTTCACTGTAGTGTAACACAGGCATGTCCAAACTAAAGCCCGGGAGCCAAATGTGGCCATCAAACCACTTGTTTTGGCCCTCAGGCTTCCAGGTGAATTGACCCATAACTACCACAAGTCGTACGTTTTACTGCATCTTTTTGAAATCTATCTTGATCAAGCAAATTTCGTGTGTCCTTTTGGGGATCTAAGCCTGGACAAAGGTCTGGAGGGTCATTCAAACCTGTTATAAATGCACAGATTTGAATTACTCACTGTTTTCACCACCAGTCTATGACCCTCAATTGGTCCTCACACTGGTCTGTGTTTTAATATGTGGCTCTTGATGAAAAACGTTTAGACTCCCCTGGTGTACGGTGACCAGACGTCCCTATTTCCCCCCAGGACACTCTCAGTTTTGAGCCCTGTGTCCCCTGTCCCAGCAGATTTATCCAAAAACATTGATTGATCCCAGTTTTATGCAAGAAATGTCCCTGTTTTTGACCAATCTTATCTCTGCCAACAGTAAAGAGAGGCATAAATTGGCATTTGTTTAGGTAAAATAGAGAAAAGCTGCTTAAAAACGACCAAAACACAAAGAAAACTCAACCTCAACCACGCTCGCCTCCTCTCCAGCGAACCACAGCTCACTTCGACCACACCTCAGTTTCCCAGAAGTCTATTTGTAGCAGCTTATCCCAGCAACCCAGTTTCTCGGCTAACCCGACCCCACCCTCCCGCCTAGATTGAGACTGAACCCCACCCACGAGTCTCACCCGAGCCATCTAAGCCGCGCCTCCTTCACTCATTTTGGTCATTTTTAAGCGGCTTTTCTGTATTTTACCTAAACAAATGACAATTTCTGCCTCTTTTTACTGTTGGCAGGGATTAAATTGGTCAAAAATAGGGACACCTGGGACATTTCTTGTATAAAACTGGGACACAGGACTCAAAACTGGGACTGTCCCAGGTAAATGGGAACATCTGGTCACTGTACGCAAGTTAGACTTTAATCCGAGCTTTTATATTAACACTTGACTTGAAAGAACTGATTTGGCTGGAGCTACAACAGGCGAAACAAGTCCCTCTCAAATAAAATTGCTCAAAAGTCAAACTCAAACTCCTAAACGGGACCATGAACGCTCGGAGTGATCACAGTCTCCCGAGAATGTGCGGTTTAAATCCATTTTATATTTTGTTTTCTTCCATGGAATGAGGTGAGGTTACGGCGTGTGGCTTTAAAGATCCTTCTAAATTACACAAAACTGACTCTTTGGAGCTTTTAGCAGTGTTATAATGTTGTTACCTCCTCAAAAACAAACCCGGAGTCGTGTTTCATTCACACATTTCTGAGTAATCGTGAATGAAACAAAACACAACTCCAGGTTTGTTTGTGATGACGAAACAACATTATGCCATAGGTCAGAAAATAATGTAACGTGGGGCCTTTAACGCGCCATAAAGTACTGCACATAAAGTTATCCACGGATACGTAAGGTGCACCCTCCTCTCCCTCCTTTTTGTTATTATAAGTCTTTGTTTTTGTCTCAGCGGCGGGTCTTAGTGTACTTGACATGACGCAAGCCTCTGTTTTTACTGCCCTGTTTGTTAATGATTCGCGCAAATGGAAGAAAGAACTCAAATTATCTTAAATTTAATTAGTTTAAACTTCTGAACTATTTCCTCTAAAAAATAATAATAATTTTAAAAAAAAGGAAAAAGAGGAAGAGTCGGGCGCACCGTGGATACAGAACGGTACTTTGGCGTTCGGAGCTGCTTCGACTTTACGCATGATTCGCCAGATTCGCGTCCCTCCTCGTAAGGGGCGTGGCTTCAGCTAATCTCAAAAGCAACTCTCCAAAAGCGAAACGGGGCTGGGATGGACCGTGAGCGCAGAGCCGTGACCAAACCAGGGCAAAACCCGGGCTGAACTGGACTAAAAGAACCACGTTACGCGCGAGTGTCGGCGCGTCCCCCGTGCGTAAAAGGCGCTCTGGAGACATGTGGCGCGCGTTCGGAGAGGCGCGGATCCACTTTGGCGCAGTTTGCCGCGTTTTTGGCGAAGAGTGAAAAAGTGTCGGAGAGAAGCGGGGTCTTCGCGGGAGATTCTGACAGCTCCGGGGGGCTTCGCGGACATCCGGGAACTTTCAGGTGCGTGAGTGCGTTTATTAAGGTTCAATTAGCGCTGCGATGGCAAAAAATGACACACTTATCATTATTTTATTCCTTATACAACAACAAAATAAGCGTTTTTCAGTGTTGATTTCATGAGCATAAACAACACGGGATTTCATTAATTTTCATTCAATAGTTAATAAAAAATATTTAAACACGAAAAAGACCCGGGGTTGGGTTAATTGTCCTAAGATTTTTAAAACAAAATACATAAAAACACATATTACAGGATTTGATTAACATTTTGTTCACATTTTCCCTTTTTAAGAATAATGGTTTTATATAAAAATGAAAAAAAAAAAAGTTCTTTCAACCCTGATAAAATAAATCGGACAAAATTTGACTTTGTTGCTCATTGTATTATTATACTTTATTCTTTATATGATACTATTTATACAGTTAAGATTAAATTAAGGCAATGATGCACAAACTGAGGGAGATTTAAAGGTCCAGTTTTCTGATCTTTGTTCTAATGTCGTTTCCTCGTCACAAACAGACCTGGAGTTGTGTTTAGTTTTCATTCATGTTTAACACACAAACCCTGTACCTTTACACTGACTTCTTATCTCAAACTGGTGATACAGGAAGTGCTCCACTGTGTTTTTAAACTCCACACACCTTCACTAGAATCATCCGGATTATTTCAGACCTGGAATTGCCGATCTCTACTGAACAAAACGTAAAAAACTATATGTTAACTACCACTTCAGGACATGTTTTTATCTATTTTATTTACTTATTTACTGATATTTTGTGATTTTTATGGTTTTGCTTTGATTTGATTTGACTGGTTTTATTGTTTTAGGGCTGGTTTGATTAAACTTGAGCAATTTACCTTTTTGTTGTCTTCATTTTATTGATCTCTGTGCAGCACTTTGGAAACTGCTTTGTTTGTAAAATGTGGATTTGACATCAAAGGTGGAATGGAGCATTTTGAGCTTTGGAGATGTAGACAGACGAGTAATAAAGTATTTCTTAAACATGAATGAGACAAAACACTATGCCAGGTCTGTTTTTGATGATTGAACAACATTATAACATGATTTAAAGCTCACAAGAGTCATTTTTGTGTAATATAACACTTTTAAATAACCATAATCTCATAAAATACTGAAATCTCTTACTCAAAACACTCCATAATCTCATAAAATACTGAAATCTCTTACTCAAAATGCTCCATAATCTAATAAAATACTGAAATCTCTTATTCAAAACACTCCATAATCTCGTAAAATACTGAAATCTCTTTTTCAAAATGCTCCATAATCTCATAAAATACTGAAATCTCTTTTTCAAAATGCTCCATAATCTAATAAAATACTGAAATCTCTTTTTCAAAATTTTCTATAATCTAATAAAATACTGAAATCTCTTTTTCAAAATTCTCCATAATCTCGTAAAATACTGAAATCTCTTTTTCAAAATGCTCCATAATCTAATAAAATACTGAAATCTCTTTTTCAAAATTCTCCATAATCTCGTAAAATACTGAAATCTCTTTTTCAAAATGCTCCTGGTTTCAGATTTACTGCTTCCCTTTTGTTTGCGTTCATTTCCTTGGACAAATTCAGGTTTCGTGGTGGATTTTAATATCTCGATACACTCAGATTACTTCTAGTTTTACGTTAGAATATTTGATAATAAGGATTTTGTTCTGGTGATGTGGATCAGGGAAGAATTGTGCTCAGATTTGTGTGATTTGTTGTAATAATAACAGGATTCTGTGCAATGTTCATATATTAAACACTACACGAACTGCAGGAGAGACAGGGGAGGGCATCTGACACACAGGGGAGGGCATCTGACTCAAGGGGGAGGGCATCTGACTCACAGGGGAGGGCATCTGACTCACAGGGGAGGGCATCTGACTCACGGGGGAGGGCATCTGACTCACAGGGGAGGGCATCTGACTCACAGGGGAGGGCATCTGACTCACAGGGGAGGGCATCTGACTCACAGGGGAGGGCATCTGACACACAGGGGAGGGCATCTGACTCACAGGGGAGGGCATCTGACTCACAGGGGAGGGCATCTGACTCACAGGGGAGGGCATCTGACACACAGGGGAGGGCATCTGACACACAGGGGAGGGCATCTGACACACAGGGGAGGGCATCTGACTCACAGGGGAGGGCATCTGACTCACAGGGGAGGGCATCTGACACACAGGGGAGGGCATCTGACACACAGGGGAGGGCATCTGACTCACAGGGATCCAGTATTAATATAGATTTCGTGTTATTTAGTGTAGATTTTTCTTGGACCTTATGACTCCAGTCGTGTTGTTGTTTTTACACTGAGTTTGTGTCCGGATCCTGTTTAGTTTCATTTTTATTCATCAAAATATTAAGAATTTCTTGAACCTTTTTGCGTTTTGTTTTGTCGTTTTCTTTCCTAATTCAAACGTACCTGGATTTTTGCGCTCGAATATTCACCACGACTTACGCAGCGACTGATATGAGCCTCATTTAAACTGATAAAATTATTATTTTATTTTATTTATTTGTAGTAAAAGCAAAAGTCTTTTTAAAGAGTCTAAATCCACCTGTAGGAAAAGGAGAGACAGAGCGACAGAGAGACAGTCTCTCCATCTCTTCCTCATCTGTCCATCTTCTTACTCCTTTTCCTTTCCTTCCTTCCTTTTTTTCTTTCTTTCTTTCTTCCTTCCTTCCTTTTTTCTTTCTTTCTTCTTTCTTCCACTCTCTATCATCATCTCTTGCTCTTTTTTCTGTCACTCTCCCTTTCATCTCTCCCCCTTCCTCTCTCCATCTATATTTTTCTCTTCGTCTTTCTTTTGTTTCTCTCTCTGTCCATCTTCTCTCATTCCTTCTTTTGTTTCTCTCTCTGTCCATCTTCTCTCATTCCTTCTTTTGTTTCTCTCTCTGTCCATCTTCTCTCATTCCTTCTTTTGTTTCTCTCTCTGTCCATCTTCTCTCATTCCTTCTTTTGTTTCTCTCTCTGTCCATCTTCTCTCACTCGTTTTGTTTCTCTCTCTCCACCCCTTCCTCTCTCTCTATATCCATCTTTTTTCTCCTACTCCTTTTTTCTTTCTCTCTGTTCATCTTCTCTTATCCCTTCTAATGTTTCTCTCTCCATCTCCCCCTCTCTCCTCTCCCTCTCTCTTTCCATCTTCCGTACATCTTCTCTTATTCCTTCTTTTGTTTCTCTCTCTTCATCCTCCCATCTCTCCTCTCTCTCTTTCTCTCTCTCCCTCCATCTTGTCTTACTCCTTTCGTTTCTCTCTCTCCTTCTCACTTTCTCTCTTTCTGTCCATCGTCTCTTACTCCTTTTGTTTCTCTCTCTGCATCTCCCCAACCCTCCCTCTCTTCCTCTCTCTATATCCATCTTTTTTCTCTTACTCCTTTTTTCTTTCTTTCTTTTTCTCCCCATCTCTCCCCCTCTCCTTCTCTCTCTTTCTCTCTGTATCCATCTTCTTATTTTCCTTCTTTTGTTTCTCTCCATTTCCTCATCTCCCTCTCTTCTCTCTCTTTATATCAATTTTTTCTCTTACTCCTTTTCTGTCATTCTTTCTCTCTCTCCCCATCCCTCCTCCACTCTTCCCCTCTCTCTATCCATCTTCTCTTACACCTTTTTCTTTCTCTCTCTCCTCTCTTTCTCTGTCTATTTCTCCTCTTCCTTTCTATCCACCACCTCCCCTCCTTTCTCTCTCCACCTTTCAGGCTTTTCTTTTTTTCTGTCACTCTCTCCATGTCCCCATCTCTCCCTTTCTTCATCTCTCTATCCATATTTTTCTCTTACTCTTTCTTTTCTTTCTCTCTCTCCATCTTGCCATCTCTCCGCCGCTCATCTCTCCTCTCTCTATCCATCTTATATTTCTTCTTTTGTTTCTCTCTTTCCATCTCTCCATCTTCCTATCTCTCCTCCTCTCTTTCTCTCTATCCATCTTCTCTTACTCCTTTTGTTTCTCTTTCTCCATCTCCACCTTTCTTACCCTCTCTTTCTTTATCAATATTCTCTTACTCCTTTTTCTCTCTCTCCATCTCTCCTCCTCTTCCTGTCTCTCTCTCTCTCTGTCCATCTTCTCTTACTCCATTTGTTTCTCTCTTTATCTCCTCGTTGCTCCTCTGTTTTCTCTCTCCTCCTCTCTTTCTCTCCCCATCTCTCTCGCTTACACTCTTCTCTCTATCCACCCGCCTTTTCCCTCCTTTCTCTCCCCATCTTTCTCTTTTTTTCTGCTCATCTCCCCCTCACTTCCTGCCTCCGCCTCTCCTTCTCTCTTTCTGTATCATCTCCTCTTCTCTTTTCTCTCTTTACTCCTTTTCGCTCTATATTCACTCCCTTCTTTCGTTCTTTCCCTCTTTGTCTTTCTTTCTCTCCATCTTATCCCTCCATCTCCATCTCATCCCTCCATCTCTCCATCTCTCTCTCCATGGCCCAAAGTTTCACCACTTTTAACCTTTTGGACTCTTCACTTTTTCCAAATTTCCACCTAAATTTGCAGAAGATTGAAAATAAAATGAGGCGTTTAAAATCTGATCAGGTTTAATATTCGGGCTCAGATCTGAGTTTGGACCTCGGCTCCGAACTTTTCCCGTAAATCTAAAGTTTTATTTTAAAATCGCAGCGACGTTCGGCTGTGATGATTATTTTTACTGCGATGTGAATGTAGCTCCTCCCCTGAGTGAGCAGGAGAAACAGAATCTGACCTTCGATTATAATGTTCAGCAAGTTCAGGAGCGGGTTTGGATAAAGATCTACAGTCCTGGTTTAGTCCTGGTTTAGTCCTAGTTTAGTCCTGGTTTAGTCCTAGTTTAGTCCCACGTTAGTCCTGGTTTAGTCCTGGTTTGGTCCTGGATTGGTCCTGGTTTAGTTCTGGTTTGGTTCTGGTTTAGTCTTGGTTTAGTCCTGGTTTAGTCCTGGTTTAGTCCTGGTTTAATCCTGGTTTAATCCTGGTTTAGTCCTAGTTTAGTCCCACGTTAGTCCTGGTTTAGTCCTGGTTTGGTCCTGGATTGGTCCTGGTTTAGTTCTGGTTTGGTTCTGGTTTAGTCTTGGTTTAGTCCTGGTTTAGTCCTGGTTTAGTCCTGGTTTAATCCTGGTTTAGTCCTGGTTTAGTCCTAGTTTAGTCCCACGTTAGTCCTGGTTTAGTCCTGGTTTGGTCCTGGATTGGTCCTGGTTTAGTCTCTGGTTTAGTCCCTGGTTTAGATTTGGTTTAGTCCTGGTTTAGTCCTAGTTTAGTCCCACTTTAGTCCTGGTTTAGTCCTGGTTTGGTCCTGGATTGGTCCTGGTGTAGTTCTGGTTTGGTTCTGGTTTAGTCTTGGTTTAGTCCTGGTTTAGTTTTGGTTTAGTCCTGGTTTAATCCTGGTTTAATCCTGGTTTAAAACTGGTTTAGTCTTGGTGTGGTCCTAGTTTAGTCCTCGTTTATTCCTGGTTTAATCCTGGTTTAATCCTGGTTTAGTCCCGGTTTGGTCCTGGTTTACTCCGGTTTTATTTCTGGTTTAATCCTGGTTTAAAAAGATTTAGTCCTGGTTTAGTCCTGGTTTAGTCCTGATTTAGACCTTGTTTAGTCCCGATTTAGACCTTTAGTCCCCTTTCTTACTGGTTTAGATCTGCTGTGTCCAAGTTTATTTAATTTAACCTGGTTTAGTTCTAGTTTAGGTCTCTGCAGTCTGGTTTTGTGTAGTATTTTTCTTTATCCTGATTTAGTCTCTCGTTTAGTCCAGGTTTAGTCCTAGTTTAGTCCTGGTTTAGTTCTAGTTTAGACCTTGTGAAGTCCTGGTTTAGACCCCTGCAGTCTATATTGCTGACGTCTTGTTTTTATCCTGGTTTGCGCTCCGCAGTCCTGGTTTAGGCCTGGTTTAGACCTGGTTTACTTCCAGTTTAACATTAGTTCTGCTCTGGTTTAGTCCTTTAATCTTTGTTTTTTCCATAAAGCTGCACTATGGAACTTTTCTGGTGGCAAATATTAATAAAATAAAGCTGGTATTTGCGATTCAAACTGTGCATTTTGGCTCATTAACATCCCAAAAGAATTCTATTTTTTTCTTTATTTAGTGGTTCCAGTTTTCCCTGTGGTCCCAGTTTTCCCTGTGGTCCCAGTTTTCCCTGTGGTCCCAGTTTTCCTCATGGTCCCAGTTTTCCTCGTGGTCCCAGTTTTCCTCATGGTCCCAGTTTTCCTCATGGTCCCAGTTTTCCTCATGGTCCCAGTTTTCCCTGTGGTCCCAGTTTTCCTCATGGTCCCAGTTTTCCCTGTGGTCCCAGTTTTCCTCATGGTCCCAGTTTTCCCTGTGGTCCCAGTTTTCCTCATGGTCCCAGTTTTCCTCGTGGTCCCAGTTTTCCTCATGGTCCCAGTTTTCCTCGTGGTCCCAGTTTTCCCTGTGGTCCCAGTTTTCCTCATGGTCCCAGTTTTCCCTGTGGTCCCAGTTTTCCTCATGGTCCCAGTTTTCCTCATGGTCCCTGTTTGCACTGTGGTCCCAGTTTTCCTCATGGTCCCAGTTTTCCCTGTGGTCCCAATTTTCCTCATGGTCCCAGTTTTCCTCATGGTCCCAGTTTTCCCTGTGGTTCCTGTGTCTCCTTCACGTTTGTCTCGTTCTGTCGGGTTTTCCTTTTGTTCCTGGAGAGTGACACGTGTGACGCCTCCGTTTATCACTGAGCCTCGTATCTGTTTATGTGTTTGAGATCAGCCTTGAGTCGGACCAGAGCGACAGAAATCTGTCAATACGAACTTTAGTACAGGCCTGGAGAGGACCACAGATAGACCGGGTTTAGACCGGGTTTAGACCGGGTTTAGACCGGGTTTAGACTAGGTTTAATCCCGGTTTAGTCCTGGTTTAGACATAGTTTATTCCTGGTTTAGATCTGGTTTAGTTCCAGTTTAGACCCAGTTTAGACCCAGTTTAGACCTGGTACAGACGTGGTTTTGACCTGATTGAATCCTAGTTGAATCCTGGTTTAGTCCTGGTTAAGTCCTGATTTAGACCTGGTTTAGACTTGGGTTAGACTTGGTTTATGCCTGGTTTAATCCTGGTTTAGTCTTGGTTTAGATCTAGTGTAGATCTGGTTTAGACCTTGTTTAGAGCTGGTTTAGTCCTGGTTTAGATCTGGTTTTAATCCTGGTTTAGACCTGGTTTTATGCTGGTTTAGACCTGGTTTAAATCTGGTTCATGCCTGGTTTAGACCTGGTTTAGTCCTGGTTTAGACCTGGTTTAGTCCTGGTTTAGACCTGGTTTAGACCTGGTTTCGTCCTGGTTTAGTCCTGGTTTAGTCCTGGTTTAGTACTGGTTTCGTCCTGGTTTAGTCCTGGTTTAGTCCTGGTTTCGTCCTGGTTTAGTCCTGGTTTAGTCCTGGTTAAGTCCTGGTTTCGTCCTGGTTTAGTCCTGATTTAGTCCTGGTTTAGTCCTGGTTTGTGGCGCTGCTGAATGAATCATGTCAAGAGTATTTTAGAGTCTGACAGAACATTTTAATATTTTTTCGCTCTTATCAGTGAGAGCTGCAGGACCAGGCCCGGATCCCGGTCTGCGGGAGGTCCTGGTCTGTGGAGGAGGGACGGCTGCACAGTCTGAGGCATGAGCTCATTTTGAACCTGAACCAGGACTAAAACGGGTCCAGAGCGGGATCACGGTCTGAGTGTGGTCCTGGAGGGTTTGTGTGTGTGTGTGTGTGGGGGGGGTCTTAGTCCTTGGGAGAGCGGAAACTGGACTAGACCAGGACCAGATCAGGACTGAGCTGAGCTGTGTGTAGTCGTGCAGGTTTTGTGGGGGGTCCCGGTCTGTGGGGGAGTGATCGAAACTGGACTGGACCAGGTCTGACTCCGGTCCATTGTGTTCCTGCCTCCCTCAGCGATAAAGCCCTGGGAACGTTCAGACTCAAACGCACGGAGTGAATCTCGTCGCTTTTTCTGCGCCGCACGTCACAAAAAAACCATAACCACCGATCTGCACGGAATGGTTTTGTCGCCCGATAGTTTACGCCAAAAACAGCAGGTTTTTTTTTTCTCTATTTGCCGGTTTCGCTCACGTGACCCTGATGACGCGTGAAATCCGGACGGAGCAGGAAGTGTTCTCATGTGGAGGCGCTTGCTTGGTTTAGATCTGGTTTAGACCCGGTTTAGACCTTGTTTACACCTGGTTTAGACTTGCTTTAGACCTGGTTTATGCCGGGTTTAATCCTGGTTAAATCCTGGTTTAGTCCTGGTTTAGTCCTTGTTTAGATCTGGTTTAGTCCTGATTTAGTACTGGTTTAGTCCTGGTTTAGTCCTTGTTTACATCTGGTTTAGTCCTGGTTTAGTCCTGGTTTAGTCCTTGTTTAGATCTGGTTTAGTCCTGATTTAGTACTGGTTTAGTCCTGGTTTAGTCCTTGTTTACATCTGGTTTAGTCCTGGTTTAGTCCTGGTTTAGTCCTGGTTTAGTCCTGGTTTAGCCTTGGTTTAGTCCTGGTTTAGTCCTGGTTTAGTCCTGGTTTATGCCTGGTTAAGTCCTGATTTAGTCTTGGTTTAGACCTTGTTTAGACCTGGTTTAGTCCTGATTTAGTACTGGTTTAGTCCTGGTTTAGACCTGATTTAGTCCTGTTTTAGTCCTTGTTTAGATCTGGTTTAGTCCTGGTTTAGTCCTGGTTTATGCCTGGTTTAATCCTGGTTAAATCCTGATTTAGTCTTGGTTTAGACCTTGTTTAGACCTGGTTTATGCCTGGTTTAATCCTGGTTTATGCCTGGTTTAGTCCTGGTTTAATCCTGGTTTAATCCTGGTTTAATCCTGGTTTAGTCCTGGTTTATGCCTGGTTTAATCCTGGTTTAGACATGGTTTAGACCTGGTTTAGTCCTGGTTTAGTCCTTCAAAACAGCACAGTGGGTGACAGAAAATGCGCAATAAACTTGAACGGGTCGACACAGACCCGTTATAGTGAAAAATAAGCCTAAATGTAGATTATGACCCGCACGATGTGGAGAAGTCGGACTTTTCAGACAGTTTGCAGGATTTTCCCAGCGATGGATTTAAGAAATGCTCTGGAGCTGCAGACCTCGTGTTACACTGAGCCAAAAGAAAGACTTTAAAAACCTAGAAGCTACAACTATTTAGAGTTAAAATCAGCCGCTGCACCAGGAGAACCTAAAAATAATGATTAAAAAGATATAAAACGCCAAATTACAGCAGTAAGATCCTCAAATTAGCACCGCATAAAGCTGTTTACGTGACAAGTTTGGACCCATAATGCAGCAGTTTATCGTCACGACGCAATTCTTTCTAAATAATTGTCCAAATAAACTGAAAAATGAGTTCATAAATGACACAATCTTTACCTGCTACAACGTGCTCGCCGCAAACTCTACAGTGGCATCGTCTGTTTCTGCGCCTCCTGTTTTTGGCTTTTTTTCTGTACGTTTTTTGTGACTAACTCTTGTGACGCGGCACTTTTGGTACGTGAAAAAAAACCTTCGTCTTTCCCCCGATTCGAGCGTTTTTAGGCGTTTTGCGCAGAGTCAGTGCAGGTAAACGAGGTTCTGTGCGTCTGTTTTTACTTCCTGACCCTCATCTGCTTTTGGTGACGTCATGTGACACCAGCGATATCACGTTTATTACACAAAACTGACTCTTGTGAGCTTTAAGTCATGTTATAGTGTTGCTCCCTTCTCAGAAACAGACCTTTCATTCATACGCGTTTGAGTAACTCTTTATTATTCGTCTGTCCACATCCCCAAAACTCAAAACGCTCTGTTCCACCTTGTGATGTCATGAAGTGCAGCCGTCCACAACCTTTTTTTGCACCACCGGTTTAATGTCAGACAATATCTTTAATGTGATGGATAAACAAAATAAAATGACAGGACCAACACAAAAACTACGGTATCTTGTAAATATAATAATAAACGTTTCCAAAGACGTCAGTTTTTTTACTCGTTTTGCAGCTTGTGGGTTTAATTTTAGCGTTAATTTATCAGTGGACGTCGAGAGAGAGAGAGAGTCATAGACAGTCGGTCATTTTTCAAAATAAAACATTGTTCAGACTTGGATAGTAAATTAACTGGAAATAATGGAAGTTATTTATTCTTTCTGAGTGGCCCAGATGATGTAGTTCCACTAGTTTTTGGTGTGAGACTTTTACCGTTAGTTCAGCAGAAATGGGCAGATCCAGGTCTAAGATGATCCAAGTGATTGTATTTTATTTTATTTATGAGTGAAGCCCCTTGAAATGTAACATCTTGTTAGCGACGGGGTCCTACGTACATGAACACAAATAGCATTTACAGAAAGAAAAGAAAGCAAATCAAAAGAAAACAAAAGACAGACACAACTCACAGGCAACATTCCCACTATTCAATACAGGATCTAAGAAATACAGACCTATTTTTATACGTTTATACATTACTGAAGGAAAGCAACTCTATGTACATCAGAAAGTACATCAGACTGAAGGTGTGCAGGGTTTAAAAACACAGTGGAGCACTTCCTGCATCACCACGTGACATCACAAAGTGGAACGGCGGTGTTTTCTGCTGCAGAGAAGAACCTAAATGTGCAGGTTTGTGCGCTAAACATGTTTGAACGAATCAAAACACAGCTCCGGTTCTGTTCGCGGTGAGAAAACTACACTAGAACACGAGATCGCTGTTATTTATTTACGGACAAAATAGTGAAATAAAAGCGCCGGGATCATCTGGAGCGGGTTTGCGCGAACATTTTAAGACCAAAATAAGAGACCTAATATAATAAGAGGCCTAAACCAGGACCCAACAAGATGCAAATACTCCAGATTTCGCTCTTTATTCCTGAAACCAAAAGAACAAAGTGACATTTTTAGAGTTCAGTCGTAATTTATAGCTCCACGAGAGAGAGATTACAGTTAAAAAAGTGCAGCGCAGTCTGATCCGTGCGTGGAAGGATGCCGCGGTTAAATAAAACTCAGAGCGCGTCCTGTTTCCTCTCCTCCGTTCCTCCAGAGCCGCCCCCTCGTTCTGCGCCGCTCTCCCCGGGTCAGGCTGCCTCCGAGCGGACGGAGCCTCCGCACGCGCCCCCCCCTCCCCCTGGAGCTCGGCGCGGGGGCAGATACGGAGATACAGGACAGTGTTACGTGTGTCTCCAGGGCTCGGTTTGTGTTTAGATGTCGTTTAAAGTGGAACTAAACCAAATCTGCTTTTTACGCCGCTACTGAAATGTGTATATGGTGTTTGAAGAGCATCGTCTACTGTTATTTACTGTTCCTTCGTGGGGTTTTTTTAACGCAAACTGGATCAATTTGCAGCTTTCTGGTCCAAAACACCTAAATCTAAGTGCGTGCTGCCTTCAGTGGCCTCTGCAGTTTCCAGTAGTTGGTGACATCACAAAAGACTGCCCTGATCACAGCCAGATGTTTACGATATTTTCAGTGTTTCCCGCAGAAAACCGGTTCGTCAAAGTGGTGAACGTTTGGACCGAGGCGCGACGACCGTAGTTTTTCGAGGATTCGCGCGGTTCAGAGTAGGGATGGATCGATCGTCGGGAAAATTAACGATTAAAATTACCATCACTATTATTACTATTACTCATCTGCGTAAATAAACTCAACTTTACAACATATAAGCCATCAGCACCACAGAGCCTCATCAGCCCGAGTGAGATTAGAGTGATTAGAATTAATGCAGCTTTGGCACATTTGTTTACGTCTTACAGAAAAGAAACTTAAAACCACACGGCTCATTTGCATAAACTGTAAGTGAAAAAAAGCAGCTCTTTCCTTGTGCTGATGCTTCAACTTCAGTCGGACTAAAGGACACGACTCAGTGGATTATGAGTGTTCTCTCTGTGACAGAGGATGTGATGAGGCTGGTGAGTCTGTTCTGTGTGTATGTCGCATTGGAGAAACTGTGTAAACATGCGAAACCGGGACACTGATGTGCAGGTAAACGCACTCTGAGGCATATAGTGATCTCCAAGGAGCCAGAGCCGAGACGTGGGACTGTGAGGCTCCAGTGTTTGTGCTGTGAGACGCAGCCTCGACTCCTCACGCTACGTTACGCACAGACGCCTGCACTCGGTTTGTCGATTAAAATGAACGTGATCGACGAAATTCTTAATGATCAATTATCGATTCGTCGACTAATCCTGCCCATCCCTAGTTCGGAGGGACGTAGTCAAGGCGAGGGCGCAGTTGTTGTCAAGCCGATGTTTTTGTGCACTGTCCTTGTTTTAAATGAATCCACGCCTGGATGTGGGGCTGGAGTTTGAAGTGTGGAGACCTGTTAAACCACTCACTGTTCCTTATACCACCAGACCCCACCTCTGCGCCTCCTTCACTCTCCCCTTTAGTCCTCCAGACCCCCTCCTTCACTCCCCCCTTTAGTCCTCCAGACCCCCTCCTTCACTCCCCCCTTTAGTCACTCTCACTCTTCCCTTTAGTCCTCCAAACCCCCTCCTTCCCTCTCCTCTTTAGTCCTCCAGACCTCCCTCCTTCACTCTCCCCTTTAGTGCTCCTCACTCTCCCCTTTATTCCTCCAGACCCCCTCCTTCTCTCTCCCCTTTAGTCCTCCAGACCTCCCTCCTTCACTCTCCCCTTTAGTGCTCCTCACTCTCCTCCCCTTTAGTCCTCCAGACCCCTCCTTCACTCTCCCCTTTATTCCTCCAGACCCCCTCCTTCTCTCTCCCCTTTAGTCCTCCAGACCCCTCCTTCACTCTACGCTTTAGTCCTCCAATACGCCTCCTTCCCTCTCCCCTTTAGTCCTCCAGACCTCCCTCCTTCACTCTCCCCTTTAGTGCTCCTCACTCTCCTCCCCTTTAGTCCTCCAGACCCCTCCTTCACTCTCCCCTTTAGTCCTCCAGACCCCCTCCTTCTCTCTCCCCTTTAGTCCTCCAGACCTCCCTCCTTCACTCTCCCCTTTAGTGCTCCTCACTCTCCTCCCCTTTAGTCCTCCAGACCCCTCCTTCACTCTCCCCTTTATTCCTCCAGACCCCCTCCTCCCTCTCCCCTTTAGTCCTCCTCACTCTCCCCTTTATTCCTCCAGACCCCCTCCTTCTCTCTCCCCTTTAGTCCTCCTCGCTCTCCCCTTTAGTCCTCCTCACTCTCCCCTTTAGTCCCTCTCACTCCCCTTTAGTCCTCCAGACCTCCCTCCAAAGTGCTTCACTCACATGAGAAACAGAAAATCTTGTGGAGCCAAAATGCCTCCCTCAGTTCTGCAGAATATGTGTAATTGTGTTTCTTTATGAAAAGCCGTAAATCTCATAGTTTTTTAGGCGCTGGTCAGAAGAGTTTATGTTACGACTAAACAATGAGAACGTGAGGTCGACTTGCAAAAAATGTCATTAAAAACAGCTCTAAAGTAAAAGCGCTGCAGCTTTAGTCCAGGCATGAGGGAAAATGATAAAACATCCATCTTATCTTAAACCCGGCTGGACAGCGCTGCTCTACATGAACCTTTCTCCAGACCCGAGCTGGGATCCCGGTGGTGATGTTACAATACTGAAATTTCAAACTCGATTTCAGTACTAAATAACAGACTTGAGACTCAATGACGATTCCACTGATAAAAAACAACTTTATTTATACGACAGAAAGTTATTTTCAACATTAAACTTTCTTATACTCGTCTTTGTGCTCTTGAACTTGTTCTGATGCAGCTCAGGATCGTTCTGAAGCCGGAGTCTCCAACCTTTTCCCTCCGGTGAGCTCCTTTACAAAGCAAAAACACCTAGAGCTGCTCGTTTTAGCGGTCGCAAGAAATTGAGACGATTATAAGAAAGAGGGCGTTGGCCTTTGGCACAGTTACATACTGATAAAACATAAACCGTTGTCCATTTATTAGTGCACAAAGTTTGGGCTTCAAAATGACACATGTACAGTAATAATAGGCGTGTCATGACCAGATTTTCAAAATAAAAAGCTGAGACATCCCTGTTTTTTGGTGGTTGGTAATAACAAAACTGTGAAACAAGTGTGAAATTAAGGAAAATTATTCTGCAGTGAACATGAGACACTATAGTCACATTTTCTTTGTGTTTTAGTCATTTTTAAGCAGCGTTTCTGCATTTTGCCTCAACAAGTGACAATTTATGCCTCTGTTTACTGTTGGCAGGGATCAGATTGGTCTAAATTAAGGACATTTTGGGCATTTCTCGTATAAACTGGGACAAATCAGTGGTTTTGGATAAATCTGCTGGGACAGGGGGACACGGGGCTCAAAACTGGGACTGTCCCGGGTAAATAGGGACGTCTGGTCACACTAAATTAAGCACATTTTTGTTATTCAGCGCAGTGGGATAATTCAGAAATCCCTCGACTTGGACGGGGGTGAAGAGCTACAGGTAAATCCCGAGCTCCAGGTCGGAGACGCCAGGAAAGGCTCATTTCTGTCCTGCGAATTTGACTTTTTTAGTACTGATACCTGCTCAAATAAGTGTCTAGTTTCGGTATCGATTCACGTGTGATTTTCGATACTTCTGACGACCCTAGATCCCGGTCAGGAGCCGGTCCCTTCTCCAGACCTGAGCAGGATCTTGCACTTGTCTGGTCCAAACGCACGAGCAGCTGAACCTCGAGTCTCTGGTGTTTTTCTGCTTTTCTGGTGCAGACGAAAACGTTGAGGCCGGAGCGGCACTTTTCACATGCAGATTCTCTCGGATCATTTGCATTTCTCATTATTTTCTGGCGTCTTGGATCTCAGACCCTGGCCTGAAACCCGTCCGCCGGGCGCTGGACTCTCTCCGGTCTCAGCGGGGGCTTTGTGTTACTTTGCGGTACTTGTTTGCAGTACTCTGTGTGTACTTTTGTCCTGTGGTATGCGTCTGCACCCTCCCCGCCGCAGACTGGAGGTATTTTCGCTTCTTCATTTGAGCTGATTAAACTCTTTTACTCTTTTTTTTCTTTGCCGGTCTCACTCGGAGGCTCGGATCAGTGTAGAGGCACTTCTTTAGAGGAGACTTCAGACTGAGCCTAAAGCTGCATTGCGTAACTTTTCTGGTGAAGGGTCCATCCACTGCTTTTCTTCATGGAGATGTTATTGCTTTGCCTTGAATGTCTCGCAGTGCGGCGTTAAACCTTTAACCTTAAGCCATTGAACCTTGAACCTTTCTATCTTAGTCCTTCTTTATTTACAAAGATACAGAGAAAATTAACAAGTATTTCGACTTTAACAATTTTGTAAAAGGGAAACAAGCAAGAAGCTACAACAGCTTATGAACGGGGCCCCAAACTAACGTGGAAATATTCTAATCCATAACCATTCACCCCCATTAGTCCCTGAAAACACCCTTAAGTTCCTTTGTTTGTTTGCAGTAAATGGTTTGGTCCATCACACAGCCTCCATCACCAGTGCACATCACAAGTGCAATAATAATAATAACCTTTACACGTTATACTAAAGCTTGTGGGTTTCAGTTCACGTTTTTTGCCCCGTAGACGTCGTTTTGCTCTCGTATTGTGTTTGTGAGTAGCAACAGTTTTGGGAATGAGATGCAGAGTCGATCATTGGATCAGTTTCAGATCAGTTTACTGCACTGTACGTCCTGCAGCGTGATGGAAAATGTTGAGCTCCAGAAGCTTGAGCCTGTAAAAAAAGAGGATCAGAAGGAGAATTATGGTCAGACCAATGATGTAGCGCGTATAAATCTTCATGGAAACCTTCACGGAGACCAAACCAGAGCAGGTTACAGGTCAGATCTGTGGGGAGGCGACTCCGCTCACAGTCAGAATGTTTTGTTTTTAAGGTATTTTTGAGCTATAAAAGCGTAAAGAGCTGTTTCATGTCATTCTGTTCATTGTCTTTCTATGGTTTTTATCTTCTAACCTCTTTCCTCTCAGTTTCTCCCTCTCTCCTTCTGCTCCCTTTGTCTTTCTCTTCTTCTCCTCTGTCGCCCTCTCTTCCTCTCTCCTTCTTTCCTCTCTACATCTTTCTTTGCTCTATCTCTGCCTGTCTCTCCTCCTTTCTCGTTCTCCTCAGTCTGTCTCTCATCCCTTCTCTCCGTCCTTCTTCTCTGTTTCTCTCTCCTTGTCCTCTATCCCTGTCACTCTTCCCCTCCCTCTGTCCCTCTTCTCTGTCTCTCTCTCTATCTTCCCCTCTCTTTTTCCCTCTTTCTCTTTGTCTCTTATCCCTTCTCTCCTTCCTTCTCCTCTCTCTTTGTCTTTCACCCCTTCTCTCTTTCTTCTCTCACGCTCTCTCAGTCTCTCTCCCCCTTTCTCCTTCTCCTCTATCCCTGTCTCTCTCCCCCTTCCTTTTTCTCTCTCTTTCTCTCTTCCCCTCTCACTCCCTCCTTTCATCTCTTTCTGTCTCTAACCCTGTCTTTCTATCATTTTTCACTTTCTCTCTCTCCCTTTCTCCTTCTCCTCTGTCTTTGTCTCTCTCTCCCCCTCTCTCCTTCCTTCTTCTCTATCTGTCTCTCATCCCCTCTCTGTATTCTTCTCTATCTTTCTGTCTCTCTCTCCCCCCTCTCTCTCATTCTCCATTTTTGTCTCTCTTCTCCTCTCTCTTTCCTTCTTCTCTCTATCTTTCTTTTCTATCTCTCTCTCTCCTTCTCTCACATTGCTGTCTCTCACCCTTCTCTCTATTCTTGTCTATCACTCCCCTTTTCTCCTCCTCCTCTATCTCTGTATCTCTTCCCTTCTCTCCTTCCTTCTTCTCTCTCTTGGTCTTTCATCCCTTCTCTCTATCTCTGGCTCTTGTCCCCTCTCTCTCCTTTCTTCTTCTTTCTCTCTCTGTCTCTCTCTCCCCTTCCCTCTCTCTGTCTCTCATTCCTTCTCTCCTTCCTTCTCTCTCTTGGTCTTTCACCCCTTCTCTCTATCTTTCTTCTCTCACTCTCTCTGTCTCTCTCCCCTTCTTTCTCCTTTTTCTCTATCACTCCCCCTTTCTCCTTCTCTTCTCCCTGTCTCTCCCCCATTTCGTTCTTCTCTCACTCTCTCTCTTTCTCTCTTCCCCTCTTCCTCCTTCCTTCCTTCTTCTTTCTCTCTGTCTCTCACTTTCCCCCTCTCTCTCCTTTCTTCTCCCTCTCTCTCTGTCTCTCACCCCTTCTCTCTATCCTTCTCTATCTTTCTACCCCTCCTTCATTTTTGTCTCTCTTCCCCCTCTCTTTCCTTCTTCTCTCTCTTCTTCTTTCCTCTCTCTATACTTCTTCACTCTATCTCTGTCTCTCTCTCCTCCTCCTCTCTCCTCTCTCTGTCTCTCACCCCTTCTCTATCCTTCTTTATCTCTCTCCTTCTCCTCCATCTCTGTATCTCTTCCCTCCACTCCCTCCTTCTTCTCTATCTCTCAACCCTCTCTCTCTCCTTCTTTCCTCTCCCCATCCTTCTTCGCTCCATCTCTCTCTCCTCCTCCTCTTCTCTCTCTCTCTCTCCCTCTCTCCCTCCTTCTTCTCTCTCTTTCTCACTCTACTTCTCCTCCATCTCGTGTCTCTCTTTCCCTCTCTCCTTCTCCACTATCTTTGTCTCTATCTCCCTCTCTCTCTCTCTCCTTCTTTTCTATCTCTCTCTGTGTGTCTCTCTCACCCCTTTTCTCTCTTCTCCTCTGTCTGCCTGTCTGGTCCCCCCCTTTCCTCCTCCTCTCCTCCTCTAATCCCCCTCTCTTCTCTTCTTCCAGTCTTGGACAGTCGCTCAGAGAAACTTTGTTGAATCACCGGCGTTTAGTTCAGAAAAGACAAGAAAATGTGGCATCGGTAAACGGCTCCGGTGGATTTAAAGTTTGGGAATTTTCTGTCAAAAGAAGGATTCGTTATTTTGTCATTTTTACATCACGACACGACGGCAACGGGAAAGTTTCTCGGAGCAATTTTTCCGAATATTTGTTGAGTGAAAGTTTTAAATCAGACGTGTTCTGACTTTTCAGAAGTTTTAACCAAGTCGAGTCCGTCTCATTGAACCTCTGGAGTTTATTTGGAGATTTGTGTAAGTTTGAGTTTTTAATAACTTATTTTCGAGACGTACCCACTTCCTTCTCCGGTTTTATTTTCTGATTCAGTGACATATGATACATGAAGGATTCAGCAGCTTCACGTTGTCATTTTAGAACAAAAATAATCTGCTGCTCACGAGGCGTTTAAGGACCTAATGTAATATTATAATTTACTGAGACCTAAATTTGTTTGCTTAAATTAATGTGGTTGTATCTTCAAATTAAGGCTATGTCCTGGTTTAGTCCTGGTTTAGTCCTGGTTCAGTCCTGGTTTAGTCTTGGTTTAGTCCTGGTTCAGTCCTGGTTCAGTCCTGGTTTTAGTCCTGGGTTAGTCCTGATTCAGTCCTGGTTTAGTCCTGGTTCAGTTCTGATTCAGTCCTGGTTTTAGTCCTGGTTTTAGTCCTGGTTCAGTCCTGGTTCAGTCCTGGTTTAGTCCTGGTACAGTCCTAGTTCAGTCCTGGTTCAGTCCTGGTTTAGTCCTGGTTCAGTCCTGATTCACTCTTAGTTCAGTCCTGGTTCAGTCCTGGTTTAGTCCTGGTTTAGTCCTGGTTTAAGTCCTGGTTTAGTCCTGGTTTAAGTCTTGGTTTAGTCCTGGTTTAAGTCCTGGTTCTCTGCTCAGCTCTTGTGTCGTGTTTATATTTATTCGCCGCTAATGACACGTTGTAGATTTTCTTATTCTGGTGTTTGTGGCTCTAAACCAACGAAATTTCCCGACAGGCGGTGGAGGGGGCGGGGCTTAGAGCAGGTGGTGCAGGGGGCGGGGCTTAGAGCAGGCGGTGAAGGGGGCGGGGCTTAGAGCAGGCGGTGAAGGGGGCGGGGCTTAGAGCAGGTGGAGGGAGGCAGGGCTTAGGGCAGGTGGTGGAGGGGCGGAGCTTAGGGCAGGCGGTGGAGGGGCGGGGCTTAGGGCAGGTGGTGGAGGGGGCGGAGCTTAAGGCAGGTGGAGGGAGGCGGGGCTTAGAGCAGGCGGTGAAGGGGGCGGGGCTTAGAGCAGGCGGTGAAGGGGGCGGGGCTTAGAGCAGCATCTTATGGCTCCTTTGGCAGAAGACGCAGCTGCAGAGACGCTTCTAAACTGAAATTTACTTCTGAAATCCTGACGTTTCCCGTGTTCAGCCTGTAAATATACTAAATCCAGGCCTGTTCTGCTGTTAGTTTCACTGTGGACCTGATACAAGTGACTAAACGCGTCCGGTCCAGTTTGATCGACTTTCCCTCTGACAAACACAGAGCCAGAGCTGCACATATGTCCTGCTGGAGCTGCTGAATGATTTAAGCACAAGCTACAAAATAACACTTACAGTTGTGCTCATAAGTTTACATTCCCGAACACAGGGGGTCAAACTCGTTTTGGTCCAGGAGCCATACACAACCTACTTTGATCCTAAAGGGGCCGGATCAGAAAACTCATGGCATATATACCCCAAAAATAGCAATACATCCAAATATTTGTGCAAAGAAACAGACGTCTATGACAGAAATCTTTTTTATTTCATTTTATTTGACACAATATCACATTATGCTAGCGATCAGGTAGTTCACTTTCACAGCAGCATCACTAACGTCTTGGCTGCTTCTTCAGTTCCAGCAATAATTCGTTTATCTTCTGTCTTCTCAATTCTCCATTCAAGTTATTGTATTTTTCACTGTGTCTCGTAGTGGTGTTTAAGATCATATTCCTTGAGCACCGCCGTTTGTTGCAAACACACCGAGCACAGGTTTCCCACTCACTTCCGACAACCAATTAATCCATTTTACTTGTAAAATCCTGCACACGATCGTCCTTTAAGAGCGTTTGGAAAGAGGAAAGTCTTCATTTGTGCTGCTCTGGTGGAGCACTGGAGGCGCTGCTGTGCTCAGCGGCACAGAAAATTACCAGAAAAATGTTAATAATTAAATAGGAAATCAGCTGAGGGCCAGATTAAAGGTCTTGGAGGGCCTGATCTGGCCCCTGGGCCGCACGTTTGACACCTGTGCCCTAACAGAATTTATGATTTCTTCTCCATCTTTCAGAGAATATGAATAATAACACAAAAGCTTTTCTTTCACTCATGGTTAGTGCTTTGGGTGAAGCCGTTTATTATCAAACAACTGTGTTTCCTCTTTTTAAATCATAATGAAACAGAAACTACACAAATGACCCAATGACAGCTGGAGTCTTTTGTGATAGTTGTGGATGTGTTATTTTCTCTGATGGTAAATCTGCTCATTCTTCTTGGCAAAAGGCTCCAGTTCCTGTAAATTCTTGGGCTCTTGTCTGAACTGCAGCTTGAATCTGCCCAGAGGCTCAGTGATACTGAGGTCAGAAGAGACGAACACTCCAGAACCTTCACTTTATTCTGCTGGAGCCAGTGACAGCTCCACTTTGTGTTTTGGATCATTATCATGTTGGAATATCCAAGTACGTCCCATGTGCAGCTTCTGGACCAAGAAATCATCAATTCTGCCAGTGTCTGTAAACTTATGAGCACAACTGTAATTAGTCACAGTAACACTGTATAACCCGCTAAAATGCTGAGAAAGTTTAACAGTATCAAAATTTGGTCACTAGTGTGTAGTAGCAGCAGTATCAGCAGTAGTAGTAGTAGTAGTACTAGTAAAACTGGGACATCCCTGTTTTTTTTTGGTAGTAATAATAAAATTGTGAAACAAGTCCGCAATTAAGGAAAATTGTTCTGCAGAGACCATTTAGGATGAACATGTGTCAGTATAGTCACATTTTCTTTGTGTTTTGGTCATTTTTAAGCAGCTTTTCTGTATTTTACCTCAACGAGTGACAATTTATGCCTCTGTTTACTGTTGGCAGGGATCAAACTGGTCAAAAATAGGGACTCCTGGGACATTTCTTGAATAAAACTGGGACGAATCAGTGGTTTCGGATAAATCTGCTGGGACAGGGGGACACGGGGCTCAAAACTGGGACTGTCGCGGGTAAATAGGGACGTCTGGTCACACTAAATTAACCACATTTTTGTTATTCAGTGCACTGGTATAATTCAGAAATCCCTCGGCGAGCGACTTGGAAGGAGGTGGAGAGCTACAGGTTGGAGACGCCTGCTCTATACTTTCCTCTTTCGCTCCCCTACTTTGCTCTTGTACAGTGAATGGTTAATAATGTTCAGGATAGAGGCCGGTGCCAGTGCCCAGTGCCCTTTGCCCCCTGATTGTCTGGTTGACTGTGAATCTGTGCCATCTGCGGCAAACCAAAGCTCACAGAATCCCCGCCGCCTCCGATCAAACTGTCACAACTCTCTGCTCTGCCGACCCGTGAGTATGACCGACTCTCACTGCGTTTGTGCAAAATACCCGACCGTTTTACATGTACAATTTACAATTTACACAACTTTTACCACAATTTAGTTTTGTTTTTAGACCGATGTAGCTCCAGCCGTGTTCGCGTTTGAGAGAAAACTGAAATCTGGGCTCTTGAAAGATCCAAGTATCCCGTGTTTTTCAGTTTGTAGAGAATATTTTGCACAGAATAAGACCTCATGGAGACACAGGGAGGGTTTGCACGCTGTAGATTTCCCTGATCTGGCCAAGAGTCTCAAACTTTAATCGGGTTTTTCATCTTGCTTTATTGCTCATTAATTCTGAGACTGCTTCATTCTAGTCTAGAGGTCGTTTATTTTAAGATAACTTATCAGGTAAAATGATTTTGCTGCACGGACAGATCATTTCGCTGCTCACTGCCAAATGTGGCCCTCAGACTAAGTGTTTTGACCCTCAGGCTTCCAGGTGAATTGGCCCATACTGCCGCAAATCGTACTTTTTACTGCATGTTTTTGAAATCTACCTTGATCAGGCAAATTTAATGTGTCCTTTTGAGGGTCTAAGCATGAACAAAGGTCCGGAGGGTCATTTAAACCTGTTATAAAGGCGCAGATTTGAAGTACTCACTGTTTTGACCCTCAGTTCATGACCCTCGATCGGGCCTCACGCTGCTCTGCGTTTTAATCTGTGGCCCTTGATGAAAAAAGTTTGGACTCGCATGTTTTAAGTAATTTTCTGGTAGATTTAAGTGTTTATATCTTACATTTTGCCCGAGCTTTTTGCAGAGCAGACGTGTAAACGACAGGATTAGCAGCTTTTACACCGAATAAAACCGAATTTAGTTCTTTCAAATTGTGAAAAAATAAGCTTTTTTTTTGTTATTTGAGTTGAAGATTTGTTTTTGGCTGATGTCCAAATGAAGTTTTTAAGTTTAACGTAGTACTATGTCACCTTTCTAGTGTCTCCGTGGAGATATTATCGCTTTGCCCGGAATGTTCCACAGTGCGGCATTAAACTTGCATATCTCTGCCAAGGTACGGGTCAGATCTGTGGAAAGGCGATCCCGCTCGACATTAAGAATCCATGTTTTTCAAGCACCTCAGTGAATAGATGCTAAATTGACAGGTTTAATGCCAGACTGCGGAACATTCCAGGCAAAGCAGCAGCGTCTCCACGGAGACGAGCGTTAAGCGGACGGTAAAAGTTCCATAGTGCAGCTTTAAAGTGAGATGTGTAAAGTGGATATTGGTGCCAAAATACGCATGAGTTGAACATTATTGATTATTTTAAGGATTTCTTTGAGACAAGAGCAGAATGAGTGAGTGAACTGTAGATTTGTTTGGGTTTTTTTGGGTATTTCTCTGTAAAAAATCAGATTAAACTCATGATTCGCAAGTTTAATCTGAGCGCGAGTTGAAGCCGACACTTGTTTTTTTGTGTTTCTCTCAGAAGTGACTTGGTTTGGTCCTGTTCTGGTTCTGGTTTGGTCCAGATTTAGTTCCGGTTTAGTTCTAAATGTGAATGTATCAGGTCCAAGTTACGGACAGAGGATTTTCGCCTGTTTTTGTTTGTAAAGGTCCTCAGTAGTCGGGTGCAGAGGTGAGGTATGACCTGAAAATCTACTTTATATAATCTAGGGGTTTGACTTTGTGAAATTTCATTATTATTTTTGAGCTGTCTGTATATACATTAGGGATGGGACGAGACATGATATGAGATTTGGCTCACGAGAACGAGACAAGATGAGATTTTGATTGCATTTTTTAAAATTAAATGTGCCATTCAGTTTGATGGTTTTGCTGTCATTGTAGCACAGTTTTTTGGCATTACAGCTTCTCAAGAGGCGTTACTCTGCCTTTTCATCCAAGGCAAATGTAAAAATATGAGGAAAAAATATCTCATGAGATCATTTTTCCCGTGTGTGCATAATCTTCATTTGGTTTTGTGAGATCTTGTGGTACGAGATCTTGTCCAATCCCTACTGGGGATTGGGCGTTTTTCATTTTAAAGTTTGAGGCACTTTATCTAAAGATTTCTGGACTTGTTAAGTAAAAACAGTCTGGATACTAGGGCTGGGCGAAATATATATGTCGATATATTTTGCTGTACCAGTATCTGTGCAGGAAAAATAACCCCGCAAATACTACTGCGAAAGCAAATATACCAGATTCCACAAGTTTTTTTTACTGAAGTGCAAAAAGGCAGTGCATGTAGGAACAGTTTTATATTTTCAATTTCTTTTCATCAGAAGGTGCTATGAGAATTGGGCAGCAAGATGGATTAAGCGGGAGAAGATGGATGGATGGATTTTTTTTCATCCAAAAATAAAACGACTCAAGCTCATGTTTGCATTAACTCTGTGAACCACACGATAACCAGAACCCTGAGCTCCTTTAGCCGAGGAAACTCGGGAGGTTCTTTATTTTAACAGGACCACCCAGTGGTCAGGAGCTCTGAGGTATCCCACAATCCACTGCACAGATCAGACTCAACTTGTCCAAACACGACTGTAGAAGTTCAACTCTACAGCAGATTCTTCATTCAAATCTTCTGCACAAATAAACTCAACTTTACAACATCTAAACCAGAACTACGACAGAGCCACATCAGCCCGTTTGAAACAGTGATGTGTTTAATGCAACTTTAAACATTTGTTTTCGTTTTACAGTAACAAAACTTTAAACAGCATTGCTTATTTGCATAAACTATAAGCGCTGAAAAAAACAGCTCTTTCGCCCTGATGCTTCAGCTTCTGTCGGACTAAAGGACACAACTCAGTGGAATATGAATGTTCTCTCTGTGACAGAGGATGTGCTGCTGATGGTGAGGAGGTAAATGGTGGTGCTGAAGCTTTGGCACTTTGGACGTTCTCAGGCTGTTGTGACGCTGCCGTGAATGAGACATGAAGGCCGAGCACAGAGAAGACAAACAAGAGAAGTGGTGAAATCAGAAGTAAATATAAGCATTATATCCATATATATACGACATGTCAAAATCCACATCGCGTTTAAAAAATATCTCAATATAGTTTAAATATCGAGATATTTAAACCCCTACTGGATACTTGAAAAAGTCATTTTAAATGTAATACAATGAAGTCCATCCATCCATCCATCCATCTTCTTCCGCTCATCCGGGGCCGGGTCGCGGGGGCAGCAGTCTAAGCAGGGGCTCCCAAGCTTCCTTCTCCCCAGCCACTTCCTCCAGCTCCTCCGGATGGACCCCGAGGCGTTCCCAGGCCAGCTGAGAGACATAGTCCCTCCAGCGTGTCCTGGGTCTTCCCCGGGGCCTCCTACCGGTGGGACATGCGGCATCCGGACCAGATGCCCGAACCACCTCAGCTGGCTCCTCTCGACGTGGAGGAGCAGCGACTCTACTCCGAGCTCCTCCCGTGTGACCGAGCTCCTCACCCTATCTCTAAGGGAGCGCCCGGCCACTCTGCGGAGGAAACTCATTTCGGCCGCTTGTATCCGCGATCTCGTTCTTTCGGTCATTACCCAGAGCTCATGACCATAGGTGAGGGTAGGAACGTAGATTGACCGGTAAATCGAGAGCTTCGCCTTTCGGCTCAGCTCCCTCTTCACCACAACGGTCCGATACAGCGACTGCATCACTGCCGACGCCGCACCGATCCGCCTGTCAATCTCACGCTCCATCCTCCCCTCACTCGTGAACAAGACCCGAGATACTTGAACTCCTCCACAATGAAGTCATATTTTTGCATTTTGCTTTTGTTTAAGTGTAAACTTTACATTAAATCATAGCACTTTCTTTCATGTTCCCATTTGGTTTTATATGTGTGCAATCCCTCAGTGGCCCAGGTAGGTTCCACCGTGCTCCATGGGCGTATACTCGTCTTTGTGCTCCATCCATCCATCTTCTCCCCCTTAACCCAGCTGGGTCGCGGGGGCAGGTTGCTGCCCAGTCCTCATAGCACCTGACCCCCCTATGAACCCCTCTGCAGGTGGTGAGCCACAGGAGGGAGGACGTCATGGTCCTTGATGTTAGTTCATAGGGGTCTTTGTGCTCTTACACCCAATTTACTCCAAAGCATTAAGAGCCCAGGTGTCATTTTCCATTTTAAGCGGTGCACTTCTGATACAGCTCAAGATCATTCTAAAGCTATTCAGAAAAGGTTCATTTCTGTCCTGTGAATGCAACTTTTTTACTATTGATACCTGCTTGAATCAGTATGTAGCTTCGATATTAGTTTAACTGATTTTTGTTTTCAATGCATTTGTTCCCAAACACCTACACGGTGCTGCTGTATCCTACACGCATCACAGATTAAAGGAAAGTGAATGAAAACAGTGGTAGGTCGGCAAAACAGCGATAAACGTAAGTGATTAAAGATGCACGAATCACTCCAAATACAACTTTAAAGGGCCAAAGTGTCACTACTACAACATGGCTAAAAGCTCTGAGGAGTCAGTTGTGCAGAATGTAATTTAAACTTTAAACTTTGCAATGTTTTGTTGGACGAATTACCTTTTGTCTTGTGACATCGAAACATATCACCTTAATGTTCTATTATTTATTCATTCTGGAAAATCCTTAATCTGAAACGGATTAAACTTTCTCAGATTTTACTCCACATCTTTGTTCCAACTGTGTGAAAATATCTGTAGAGTAATGCGGTTTGGTCTAACCTCTTTCTGGTGGCGCTGCGCTGTGGTGACCCGGGTCCTGCTCTGCGGCTTGGAACTTCAAAACTGAGTGTTTGTGTGATGTTTGAGTGTATCAACAGTCTACGCTGATTTGTGTATTGCTGGCCTTTTAATTGGAGATCCTGTGGGTGCGATTGTGACCGGGTTGCTACCTGGTTGGAATGCGCAACAATGAGGCTGCTGGCTACGCTGCTGCTACTGCAGTGGATGAACTTCTTTGCAAAAGTGGCACCACTTCCTCGCCTTCAGGGAGCAACGTGTTACACTTGGCCTACACTAGAAACTTTCTCTTAGCCTTGCAAGATTCAGTGTGTACCATCCCAAATTGAATACCCAAGGAGTTGTTAAGGAAACTAACAATTAATGGAACTACAAGGTGGCGGAGGAAGCGAGGGAGACGCGGAGGTGTGAGACAGCGGCTCCGCAGAAGAGGTAACAGACCCCCTCTTCCCTTTGAGGGCCTGCCTTTCTTGTACAGACTGGAGTGTTTTCCACAGTCTAGACTTAAATGAGGCCACCGAGACAGGGACATGGTGAGCTCAGCTGCAGCCCAGAAAGAAGTGAACAAAATGATCAGACTTATTTTAGCAAAGTGTGCCCCAAAAAATCTGCTGGTCCAGATGGGTTGTCTGCTTTTTTAATCAGGAGCTGTGCACAGGAATTGTCTGAGGCCTGGTATCCAATCTTTCAGTCTTCGGTTGAAAAGTGCCCTGTTCCTGATCTTTGGAAAAAGTCATAGTACCTATCCCAAAGACATCTTGTCCAGGCTCAAATAAGGACTATAGACCTGTAGCCCTCACTAGCGTCGTAATGAAATGCTTTGAAAAGATAACGGTCAACATACTAAAGTCTGAAGTTTCTCCTCATGTTGACCCATTGCAATTTGCATATAGACAGGGCCTTAGAACAGCAGATGCAGTCATCAGTGTATCACATCTGATCTGCAAGCATTTAGCATCTCCTGGGTCTTATGCAAGGGACTTATTCGCAGATTTTAGCTCTGCATTTGATACTGTACGCCCCAATCTTCTTGTCCAAAAACTGTTAGACTTGAATGTAAGCCCTCCACTTGTGAAATGGTTTTACTCGCTTTTAACACATAGACGGCAACAAGTGAGGGTAAACAGTACTTTATCCGCTGCTAGAACTTGTAGTACAGGTGTGCCACAAGGTGCAGCAAGCTCACCTGTTTTGTTCACCCTGTACACAAATGAATGCCGGGGCAGTCAGCCAGGAAACAAAATCATAAAATTTTCGGATGATACAATAATTGTGAGTCTGCTAAATTGTGGCCACTGTATTTCTACTGACCATCAAGAGATCAGGTCTTTTTTGTCTTGGTGCGGTGAGCATTATTTAACTCTTAATGTGAATAAAACTAAGGAGATGGAGTTTGATCCCTGAGCTCTGCAAATCCATGATCCTGTTGTCACTGAAGGTAGACAAATAGAGCAGGTTGAGTCTTTTAAATATATGGGTTGGACATTGATAGTTTGTTCAAATGGAAAGTACATGTGGATTTTCTTTGTTCCAAACTGTCCCAGAGGCTTAAGGAAACTGTCCACTTCTTAAGGAGACTGAGGCTGTTTGGTGTGAGCACAAAAATCATGACCTGTTTTTATAATGCTGTGTTGGAGAGTCTGATCTGCTACAGTTCGGTCGGTCGCCTGGTTCGGCTCTTTAACTGTCCAGTGCAAAACCAAACTTGGGAAACTGGTAAATAAGACCATGAAGGTGACTGGCAGGAAAGAGTTTCCTTCTTTGCAGGACATTTTTCAAAATTCTGTGCTTGTTCAGGCCAGATGGATTGTGGGAAACTCCTCTCACCTGCTGCATGGTGAATATGAAATCCTCCATCAGGCGACGCCATCGACGCCTAAGTTTAAGAGGAACAGATTTAAACTTTCATTTGTGCCACTTCTGTTGCACTGTTAAACAAATCTGCACAACAAAGACACACTTAGTCACTTTATTTAATGGTGCAATAATTGCAAAAATCTTGTGCAATAGAGCTAGTGCAATAATTATCTGTGCAATCATTATCTGTGCAATAATTGTTTGTGCAATAGGGTCAGTGCAATATCTTTGACACTTTTTGGTTGTGCAGTGCACAAATGTGCTACATGTGTCTTGTGACTGTTGTGTAATGTATGACGTGCAACTGTTTTTAAGCTGTGGGCAGTGCCCAAAACAAATTTCCCCTTGGGGACAATAAAGTTTATCTTATCTTATCTTATAATGCACCATTCATTATTGTAACAGCTCCAGAACACTCGCAAATGTAGGACAGACTCATAACCGTCTAGGATTTCTGTTAAAGATTGATTTAGTTTGACATCATTGTGTAACTTTTCTGCTGGAGATTCCCGTCCTGTAATTGAACACAGTCTTTCCTCACTGTAGTGCCGCTCACATTTCGTGGCCTTGCTGTTTCATGGATTTTCTTTGTGCGATTTTGCATGCATTTTTTTGTTGTAGTCTATGAACGTGCATTTTGTTCTACGTTCTGATTGGCTGTACTGCATAATCAAAAGTGGCAAAAAACCCACCGGCAGATGCAGTATGAGAAAATTCTCTCCAGACACTGTTGCCAACCAGGTGTCGCCATGTGGCACCTTCTTCTCGCCCTGAAGAAATAAACAGTGCCAACAACTCCCCATAACTACGTTCTTCACTCGGAAAAAGACACCTGCACCAAGGCCTTCAGTGGAAAAAAGCCAGTGTTTTTGTGTATATTAGAAAACTAAATAAAGCTGAATACTTCACCTATTACGGGTTATTGTTGTAATGTAACCCGAGGGACCAGTAGAGTTGTTTAATGTCATACTGTGGAACATTCCAGGCAGAGCAGTGACATATCCATAAAAACCAGCAGGTGACGGATCCCCAACCACCATCTGGTCCAAGGTTGGCCGGTAATATGGTAATGCGGTATCCCGCAGTATAAAAAAGTAGCAGCGGTATCAGTTTCATTACCGTCATTTAAAAAAATCTGCATAAGGAGCTAAAACCACAGCAGGACTTCCTCCCCTCCGCTCTCTCTCCTCTTCAAACGTGGTTCCGCTCGGAGATTTCCATCCACACGCAGCGAGGGAGAAGAAAAAAACCTGACTGACGCTTCGTGTGCGACGCTGAGCCCAAAAGTTTGTGACGGAGACGTTTTATTGAAGCCGAGAGTCGAGAGGGGACGAGGTGCTGAAGAGGAGAAAGTTCCCGCTCAAGGGCGAAGTCAGACTTTCACGGAGGAGACGGTAAAGCCCGATTTATGGATCTGCGTCAAAACGTGTTTGTGTTGACCGTCGTGCACCTACGAAACTTTCTAATTACGCCTCAAAACGACGCAGACGATAAGGGCTGTGATTGGTCCTCTCCACCGCTCTACATTTCCACTGCTCCGCTCATTACAGACTTTCAGTAATAATGTGTTTAATGCAGCTTTGGGCACATTTGTTTACGTTTTACACAAACACAACTTAAAACCGCACGGCTCATTTGCATACAGTATAAGCGCTGATACTGATTCGATCGAATGCTCTGCAAAGTTTAGTTTGATCAGAACTTTTGCCTCATCTTCAAATATAAACCTGCTCTTCTGTTTCTGATGGTTTAGGTGCAGCTACAATATAATTCTGAATTAGTCACTGTGATACCGTAAACCCCGGGAAAATACTGAGAAGGTTTAACGGTTTCAACATTTGGATACCGCCCGGCCCTAATCTGGTCCACCATCTGCTCGTCCTCAGATGTTCCATAGTACGACATTAAACAAACATACGCTGCCTGCCAAAAAAAGTGGGCACTTGGATTTAACTAAGCAAACAGGTGCGATGTTGCTGCAGTTGGTCAGGTCCAGGATCAGCAGCAGTGTGAGCTCAAACAATGAAGTCAGCGAATCTGAACATACTGAAGGACCAGGTTATTCCATCAGTGGATTTTTTTCTTCCCTGATGGCGTCGGGCATATTCCAAGATGACAATGCCAGGATTCACCGGGCTTTAGACCTGAACCCCACTGAGAATCTTTGGGATGTGCTGGAAAAGGCTCAGACTCGACCATCATCAGTGAAAGATCTTGGTGAAAAATGAATGCAACACTGGATGGAAATAAATCTTGTGACATTGTAGAAGCTTAAAACAGTGCCACAGTGAATGCAGAGTGTTCTATTGTGTACTATTACACTCACTTTTTACTACATTTTGGTAACTTATTAAACATGTCAGCCATCCCATTCTAGACCATCCCATATCACCACGTTTGTTACTTGTCCTTTGTCTAATTGATGTCATGTGACTGGTTGCCGGTTCTATTTAAAAGCACTTTGCATATTTCTTTTACCCCTTTTTCACCAGGGCAGTTCCAGTGCTGAATTGGAGCCAGTGCCAAATCTTGAACAAGTTCTTTGTTTTTTCACACAAATAAATCAGCTCTGACCCTGGAGAACCGGTTCCAACTTAGCACCAACTAAAGGCTGGTCCAGAAACAAGAACCGGTGACGTAGGGTGCTAGGGGGTTATAGTGTCGCACTTCCATAAGAATTCAAGCATAATGGTCTGTGATGCCTTTGCATTTGAATTCAGACGCCCCCAACACACATCTTGGACACCTTGTTTTCCCGATCGAGAGAGTGACTTTGGTGTATTTATTACATAAAACAGCCCGTTTAGCTCCAGGCCCACATAGCTCCAGGCCCGTTTATAAAATAAAAACATTTTATAAGGTTCAAATGTGCAGTTCTGTTTTATATGGCCATTGCCATTATGGCCGGTATGGCCATTGCCATGTGGCCATACCGGCTCTTCAAAGCCTGATCCCGTTAGATCTCAGAAGCTAAGCAGGGCCGGGCCTGGTTAGTACTTGGATTGGAGACCACTGGGAATTCCAGGTGCCACAGTGGGGCCAGTGGCAAAAAAATTAAAAAAAATAAAACTGTCGTAGTGTCCTTAGGCAAGACACAGCACCCACATTGCCTAGTATGAAAGTGGTGTGTGTGTGAATGGTGGTGGTGGTCGGAGGGGCCGATGGCAGATTGGAGCCTCGCTTCCGTCAGTCTGCCCCAGGGCAGCTGTAGCTACAATAGTAGTTTACACCACCGGGTCTGGGGTGAATGAATAATGCTCTGTAAAGCGTCTTTGAGTGTCCTGAAAAGCGCTATATAAAACTGATGCATTATTATTCATTATTATTATATTAAAGGACTTTTTAATGCAGTCGGAGTGTCTGTCTGTAAATGAAAGTTTTCCACTGTGATCCTGATCAGTATTTAACCTGAAACTGAACTGAGCCGCTGAAGCACCCACTTCCTCTCTTTAAAAATATATATTATTTTGTTTATTTTGTTTACAGGACAATTTCATGCATTTTTTTTCCATTGAACAAGAAAATCTAATATGCCACAGTCTGGCTTTACATTTGTCTGTCTTGCATTAAGAGTTTTTATTGCTCACAAATACCTTTTCTACAGACCTGCCCTTGGCCTGTCTTCATGGACAAACAGTAGATTAGTGTAATGCCGTACTGTGGAACATTCCAGGCAGCACAATCGTCTGTGATCCAGGGTCCACTCTCTTGTTCTTCCCGCTCATTGTTCTTGATCCTTTGCAGTTGTTGACGTCTCTTTGAACGGGGTGAAAAGCCGCTGTTTGGGTCACGTTGCCCGGGCGATGACCCCGTGACCCTCGGCCCTGTTTGGTTTTGGCCGTGATTCTGGACCGAGCTCATCGGGCCTAAAGCCTTTGAGCTCATGAGCGTCTGAGCGGTGCAGATGTGACACAGGAGGTGGTTTTGTTTTTGTTTTACCAACAATTTTACTGACAAATATTGAGATTAGATTTACAGATTTACTGTTTTAAAATGACATTTTTCGTTCTCTAGTAAACATCCCACACAAACCACTCACATTGTGGCCAGATCAGCTTGAATGAGAAACCCCCGTGACGCCAGGAGCCACAGTGGGCAATAGTGTCTCTAGTGCAAACTGTTGTTGTGTCTTTAGGCAAGACACTCCTAAGTCAATGAGCTGTGTGAGTGTTGGCAGGCTGAAGTGCCGCTGGTGCAGATTGGCCAAATCATTTCTCTCAGTCTGTCCCAGGGCAGCCGTGGCTACAGTGGTGTCTGACAGTAGTGAAGTGAATGAATAATGCTCTGAAAAACACTTGAGTCTTGAAAGACGCTACCTCCTAAATCTAAATCCTGTGTATTTTTGTCTCCAAGAAGGTAAACAATGGATCCTCCATCAGAAAAGTGACATGAGGAACATTTGGACTCCAAAGAAAACAATGTTTACTTATTGAATAAAATCTAAATCTGAATTATTCTCTTAATCATAAGGCTGATCTCATCATTTCACTAAAAGATGTTAAATAATTCCAAGTTTGTGGAGCTGTGGGACGAGGCTAAAGTTAAAACTAACGTAAACACAAAGAGAGCGAGATGCTTTGTGAGGTAGCACTTCCTCGTGTGAGATGTTCAGGGCCTCAAACGGCTCAGTACGGCTCAGTACAGCTCGGTACGGCTCAGTACGGCTCAGTACAGCTTGGTACGGCTCAGTACGGCTCAGTACAGCTCGGTACAGCTCAGTACGGCTCAGTACAGCTCGGTACAGCTCAGTACGGCTCAGTACGGCTCGGTACGGCTCAGTACAGCTCGGTACGGCTCAGTATGGCTCAGTACAGCTCAGTACGGCTCGGTACGGCTCGGTACAGCTCGGTACGGCTCAGTATGAGAGAGCACAGATGAGCTCCAGACCAGTGGAATCTGTAGTGCAGTCTGACCCTGCTGGAGCTGCAGTTTCCAATGTAGAAAAAGCTCTGATCCACAACATGGGGCTTATGACGCCCCCTCAGTCTTGAGTGTTACAGCGATGACACACTCACACTCACATGTTTCACATGTCTCAGATGTCTCTCTGGTTCTTTTTGGACGAGTGGTAAACTCCACATGTGCAGAGTCCAGATCCTGCACAGACGGGGCCAAAACACTGAGAGTCCTCATAGGCTTTGTGTCCCCACCTCCCCACACGAACACGTGGAGCTCTAAAGTCTAGCTCGCATTTTCCTCTGGATGTCGTGTTGAAGGGTCGGCTCAGGTCAGTGCTGCATCAAAAACAGAAACAAAAACAGGCATGATGTGCTCCATAGGACAGAATTCTTTCAGGCAGAGATTATGGCCAAAGAACACATTTTTCTGACAGTTTCATTAAAGAAAAAAGAACTGCATTTCCCAATCAAATAATAACTAATAATAAACAAACACAAATCTTTCTTTGCAGTGTGGTTGTTGGTAACAATTTGCCTATGAAATCTACATATATCTTCTGCCCGTGCCCCACCAGGAAGTCTAACTATAAACTTTACCAAATTAGAAAAGACCTGAGTTTATTTCTTCTTCCAGCATCTGAAATACCACATCCGATTTTTTTGTTTAATAAAGGAAGAAAAACAAACCAAAACATTATCTGAGTGTGAGCTTTGTTCCCAGAAACAGATTTTATGATTTTATGAGCCAATAGAAATAATAAAAATAAGTCATGAGTGTTACTGTGCTGCTGCTGTACCTGCTGTATCTGTTTGCATTGAAACAGGTTCTTTTATTTCATGACCAAAGAGATCTTAAAGGTGCATTATGTAACTTTTCTGATGGAGTGTTCATTATCTGCTCGTCTCCATGGAGATTTTATTGCCTTC
Source organism: Odontamblyopus rebecca (assembly GCA_030686955.1). NCBI lineage: Eukaryota > Metazoa > Chordata > Actinopteri > Gobiiformes > Gobiidae > Odontamblyopus > Odontamblyopus rebecca. The sequence goes on along the minus strand of CM060670.1, from coordinate 6,323,528 downwards.
CCTCGAATGCTCCACAGTGCGACGTGAAGCTTATCTATCCCCATGAGGACGGGCAGGTCAGGAGTCCGCTCGCCGTAATAATCCGTGTCCCTCGAGTTAATTCTGAGCAATAAATAGACCTGTAATTGAATAATCGCACGGGAGAAAACTTTAATGCCAGACTGTGGAATATTCCAGGCAAAGCGGTATCATCTCCATGGTAGCGAACGCCAGAGAAGATGCATAGTGCATGTTAACGAAAGCTAATATTGTGAAAAAACATGAGAACAGATGGCAAAGGGAGAACTGGACTAAAGTTTATTTTGGTCAAATATGTTTCACAGCTCATCCAGGGCACTGCCTTAAATCTGCATGAAGGGAGGAGCTAACTACTATGAAATTACTCTGAAACTAATACCATACTTGTCTCTGTTTGTTAGCTATAGGCCTATTGAACTTGCCCTGAGTGCTGGGTCATATTAGCATAAACGTTCAGGGCCATAATGGAGCTTTCCCCCCATGGGCCTGACCTGGCTACACCTAATGTTCTCTTAGTTAGTGTTTATTTAGGTTTGAGGATGGAGTTATAAATTGGAGAAGGATGATGTCTGAGCCTAGCCTGATTCATCAGCGGGTTTCACTTGGTGGAAACCGTCTGACCTCGCAGCATTAGGATTCGTTCTCTCGTCAGTAGGCGGGTACTTTTTTTAATTTAACCAATCGCTGCTGTTTGGTGGGGACGTCTGTAATGCGCCCGAATGCTCAGTGGTGTCAGAGTAATCACAGCACAACAGCAAATCCCGCAGGAAGAAGGGCAATAACGTCTTTCCCCTCGATAAAATTCACCAAACATTCTCTTTGTTCCGGCTTTAAATCCCCGATCTCCGGAATCTTTGCCGACACAAAACGTTCGGCTTCGTCTACATCCATCTGGACGCGTTGTTTCCTGTTGTGCTGCACCACAAACGGACCCAGAGGCGCTGGAGTTTGACCTCACGGCTTCACAACTCTTCGCTGATTGGCCGGGGTGCCAACTACAACTTCCGGGGCTCTTGCAAACCGCTGAGTGTTTTCTGATTTAAAAATTTTTTTTTTATTGCCGTTTATTTAAAATGGGACAATGCATATCCACTGACATGAGGACATTTGAGTGAACATGTAAATATGCCAGATTTAGCCATACAGGCTCATTTTCATCTGCAGTCCCATGGCAGGTTGATGTAAAAACATGACATATATAGACACGTAGACATACAACACAACAAACATGCAGGACATGTTAAAACAAGCAGACAGTTAATCAGAAAACGCACGTTAGTAGTAGAAAATGTAAAAAAGCTCCACTAAATTTAGAAAGACAATCATATTCCACCCAAGTATTTAAAATATACAAGAAACACAATTAGTAAAATGTAAGTAAAAACCTTCAAACGTGTACATATTTGATTCCTGACCGAGTCGCTGGGGAGAAATGAAATTGAGCGGAGGTCTGAATCCTCCATTTCTGTCTAAAGAAGGATTTTTTTCTTAACAAAAATAGCCTCTTTAACTCCTCTCTCAAATTCTCTCAAACCAATTCTTCTTTCTGGCTCAGATCTGCACCTCACAGTCCTCAAAGGAGTGGCCCGTGGCTTTTAGATGCAGATGTACAGCAGACTGAGGTCCTTTTAGCCGCAGATGTACAGCAGACTGAGGTCCTTTTAGGCGCAGATGTACAGCAGACTGAGGTCCACTCTGGCTCTCCCGTCTATGTTGGTACATCCTTTTGTGCGGTGGCTGTTGTGGCTGTTTTGTTTCTCCAGTGTAGCGCCCACTGCGGGGGTGGCTCGCTGTTTTGTCTTTTCAGTTTCTGTCTTTAAGTGTTTGTGGGTTTGAAGCACACGAGGATTTCACGTTGTCTCAAAATCCTCTGTAGTTTTTCAGAAACACCAGCCAAGTACAGAAGAGTTACACCCTTTCTCCTGGGTTCTGATTCGGTGTTTTCTTGTTTTTTATCTTCCTTCTTTTTGCTTGAAAGCCCATTTTGGATATCCTCAAACGGGGAGGGCGTTCTGCACATGTTGTTCTTCTTGTTCTTTGACCAGCTGACAAATTGAATTTCCTTTTGCCGTGGATTCTACCTGAACGACCGAGCGATTTTACACACATGAGGACAGATCATCAGGGCTTGTGCATGTCCTCGACCTGATCTGCATTTTCCATTAAAATTGTTCATCAAAAGCTTCATGTTCAGGGCAAAAAAGGGCAGCAGCTGTCTCAATATTTTCAGTGATCCTCTGCTCCATCTGACTCTCTCCTCTGCATCTTCTACTCCTTTTTGTGACGTAACCTCTTAAACAAATCTTAACATTTTCCTCTCGTTTCTTTGTAGACTTCTCCTCCGCGGGACCAGGCGGCGTCCCCTCCTCTTCACCCGCCTCGGATGCTGCGCGGCGGGGACAGCGGCACCATGTCGTCCCCCTCTGCCCCTCTGCCCCAGCCCCTGCTCCAGCTGCAGGAGGCCGACTCCAGCAAAGCGGCCCAGGACCAGGCCCTCTCCCCGGGACGCGGCGCTCCGGTCTACAGCCCCTCTTCCGGCCTGGACCACGCGGTGTGTATCCCGGCCCCGTACACCGACAGCTCCCAGGACTACCCCCCCACGCCCCTGTCCTTCTACAGCCCGTCCGTGCTCAGCTACTCCCGCCCCGCGCTCGCCGACGCCCCCTTCTGGTCGCCCCACGGACACGGCAACGTCTCGGCTCTGGCGCTGCACTGCCCTCCGCCCCTCCTCTACAACGAGTCCCCCCCCCACCACGCCTGGATCGAGGCCAAACCGCAGTTCACCGGCAGCAGGTGGGTGGCGCTGTTTGCATTAAAGCTCCCGTATGGACTCTGGAGCTTTAAGCCATGTTCTAACGCTGTTTCCTCCTCAAAAACAGACCTGGAGTTATGTTTTCAGTCACACATCTTTGAGTAACACTTTATTATTAGTCTGTCTACATCTCTAAAGCTCAAAATGCTGTTCCACCTTGTGATGTCGTGCAGTTTTCAAGTTAACAGCTCCTTTTACCTTTTGTTCAGTTGACAATGGGCCCTTTAAAAATGTATTTATGTTTTATTTTAGACCTCTTTTAGTCTGATTTTAGACCATGTTTAGACCTTGTATAGTCTGGGTTTAGTCCTGGCGGTGCTCTAAATATTCACACTCAAATACAGGGGGTTTCAAAAATTGGACATAATTTTAAAAGCAATTATCTTGAAAACTACTAAGTCCAGCTCAGTGATGATGTTGATGTTAGTCTATGAGGTCCTTCAGCCCTGCATAAGCACCTTCCTCTTTACATTTTTGGTACCAAGTCCAAATTTGTTTAGTTTTTCCAAATTTTGCACTGAAGCTGCACAGTCTTGGGTGACTGCGTTCGAGCAGATTCCAAAATTCAAAAACGACTTCTGTTTGGGAGTGAATGGCTCAAGCTCAAAACCGAACAAAAATAAAACATTGATAAATATAAAATCTTCATCTGTTTCTTTACATGCTGTGGAAATTTGAGGTTATTTCAACAAGAATTGCCAGAATTATTGACCTGTGAAATGATGTTTTATCTTAAGTGGTATTTTTGAGTTTAAGAGCTGCTCATCCATCACTTCATGGAATTTGGTATTATTATTATTATTATTATTATTATTATTATTATTATTATTATAAAATATAGATCTCAGAAGCTCAGCAGGACCTGTTTAGTACTTGGACGGGAAACTACTGGGAAAATCAGGTGCCACAGGGGGGCGCCAGAGGAAAAAACTGCCATTGTGTCCTTAGGCAAAACACTTCACCCACATTGCCGAGTATGAAAGGAAATGGTGGTGGTGCAGATTGGAGCGTCGCTTCTGTCAGTCTGCCCCAGGACAACTGTGGCTACAACAGTATTTACCTTCACTGAGTGTGGAGTGAATTCATTAATTAATTAAAGTTCCAGGTCAGATCTGTGGAGGGGCGACCCCGCTCATGGTCAGAATACCTGATTTTCTCTGTATTTTTGAGCTCTGAAACCAAATTTTCAGATTTGCGCTTTTTCTTCTTCCTGATTCTGAGATTTCAGATTAAAAATGTGAAATTGATTCTGAAGTTTGAGTTTGCGAAACGTTTTGGAATTAAACTCCTCGACTTCTGAGCAGAGAGATTAAAGAGCAGAGGTGATTAAACTGAGAGAAGAGGAGGAGAGGAGAGAGGGAGGAGAGAGAGAGCCTAAAACTAAAATGTTTGAGACTTAAAGTATTTCCAAAGTCCTCATTGTCCTCATTCACTTTCCCTTGTTTTAGTCCTATAGCTTTATGGCATTAGTGCCACTAGTTCAAGTTATGGGTCAGATCTGTGGAGAGGCGAGCGCCCACTCCCAGTACAAAGTTCCACTATGAAAAGCAAAACATTTATTTCGCTCAGACGTGGAGAGGCTTTGACATTTTCATAGACGCGTCTTTACCTGAGTCATTATCACGTCCAGAGTCTGGCACAGGACTGTTTACTCTCTTTTTTTTTTTCTCTATCTCTGCCTTTCGCTCTTTCTCCTAATTTTATCTCTAATCTCTCTTCATCTGTCATTTCTTTCCCTCTCGTCTGTCTCTTCCTCTTCTCTGTCTCACTTTTATCTCCTCTCTCTTATCGTTATCTCTTCTTTTCTCTTCCCTCTCTCCCTTCCTCTCTTATCTCTTCCTCTCCCTCTCTCTTTCGTCCTGCCAGCTGTAATATCTCACACTCCTGTAGCTGTCTTCACCCCCTCTTTCTTTTTCTTTCTTTTTCTCTTCTCCCGTCAGCTGTAATACCTCACACTCCTTTACTCGTCTTCCCTCTCTCCCTGTGTCTCTTTCTCCCTCTGTTTCTGACTTGTGCAATGTCACTCTGTCCCCATGATGCTCCTCTTTGGGTGATACGGAATTAAAATCTCAGTATCGTATTTATTCTCCTCGTTTTTTATTTTTCGCTCAGATCTTGTTTTACGCTCCGTCGGGAAAAAAACGCTAAAACGTGTGTGGAAACGTCTTGGTTGAGGTTCAAGTGTCACACAAAAGTGAATGAGCTGGAATCATTAAATCCTTGTTTGGAGAATTTCACTGCAAACTCAACGTCATCAGCTCTTTTTCCAACTCTTTTATGGTTTTGTTCTGAATTATTTTGCACGATAAGCTTGATATTTGTTTGAAATGATCCTGATTTCACGCGCTGCTTTGCTGTGATTGAGCAGCCTGCTGTTAAACTCTTCGATATTGACTCAGTGTTTCTGCTGTTTTCCCAGCGCTCTCCTGGGCTGTGGGTCAAAGGTCACGACCCTGAAGCGTGTGGAGGAGGAGGGGCCAGAGGGGGTCAGCTCATGCTCCGCCCCTTTACGCTCGGACATGCACTTCTGCGCCGTGTGTCACGACTACGCCTCCGGATACCACTACGGAGTCTGGTCCTGCGAGGGCTGCAAGGCCTTCTTCAAGAGGAGCATTCAAGGTACTAGACCTGGACCTGGACCTGGACCTGGACCTGGACCTGGACCTGGACTAAGACCTGGACCAAGACCTAGACCTAGACCAAGACCAAGACCAAGACCATGACCAAGACCAAGACCTAGACCAAGACTTAGACCAAGACTAAGACAAGGCCTTCTTCAAGAGGAGCATTCAAGGTACTAGACCTGGACCTGGACCTGAACCTGAACCTGAACCTGAACCTGGACCTGGACTAAGACCAAGACCAAGACCTAGACCAAGACCAAGACTTAGACCAAGACTAAGACAAGGCCTTCTTCAAGAGGAGCATTCAAGGTACAGACTAGACCTGGACCTGGACCTGGACCTGGACTAAGACCAAGACCTTGACCAAGACTTAGAGCAAGACTAAGACTAAGACCAAGACTAAGACTAAGACAAGGCCTTCTTCAAGAGGAGCATTCAAGGTACTAGATCTGGACCTGGACTAAGACCAAGACTTAGACCAAGACTTAGACCAAGACTAAGACTAAGACCAAGACTAAGACAAGGCCTTCTTCAAGAGGAGCATTCAAGGTACTAGACCTGGACCTGGACCTGGACCTGGACCTGGACCTGGACGTGGAATAAGACCAAGACTTAGACCAAGACCAAGACAAGGCCTTCTTCAAGAGGAGCATTCAAGGTACAGACTAGAACTGGACCAAGACCAAGACTTAGACCAAGACTTAGACCAAGACTTAGACCAAGACTAAGACAAGGCCTTCTTCAAGAGGAACATTCAAGGTACAGACTAGAACTGGACCAAGACTTAGACCAAGACTTAGACCAAGACTTAGACCAAGACTTAGACCAAGACTAAGACAAGGCCTTCTTCACGAGGAGCATTCAAGGTACAGACTAGAACTGGACCTGGACCTGGACTGAGACCAAGACTTAGACCAAGACTTAGACCAAGACTAAGACAAGGCCTTCTTCAAGAGGAGCAAACAAGGTACAGACCAGACCTGGACCTGGACCTATATTTAAACTTAAACCTCCTCCAGTCCGTCACGTCTCTGGTCCGAGACTCTTGTGTCTCCTGTAACAACTCTTAAGTTTGTTAAAATGAAATAAGGAGTTTGTGTAAATAAAGAGACCTTGATTTAGACTCAGAGGCGTTCATCGAGAGGAGCAAACATACATACAATAAATTCATGATTCATAGATACACTATGGGACCTTTCTAAGGGCTGCAGATAGAAATTGGCCTCCTAAAAACCTGGGATTGGCATCTTTATCGTTGAGAATCATGACTGCACATTGCAGGCAAACCAGTATCATTTCGATCTTCTGTCCTCATGAGAAAAGTTTCATATATTATAGCCGGGGCTTTTCCAGCGCCCATTTCATTCACATTTGTGCGCAAATAATTCTGCATGCGAATGATCCTCAAGGACGTAACGTGACAAGTTAAACGTTCTAAAATGTTTGAAACCTTAAGAGTGCACTTACACTAGGACTTTAGAACCGTGCACGGATCACCCCTCAGGCACTGTACGTTTTGTAAAAGTGTTCGCTCTGCTGTACGACCTGTAAACAAACAGCACCATGTCACTGGGCTCTGGTCCAGTTTGATATTTGCACGTGTGAGTGTAGGACAGAACACTATGCAGTCATGCTTGAACACAACATGGGTCCAAAGTCCTAGTGGCTGTTAGCCGGGAAGAGGTCACGTCGACCTATTTACAAATCCTGGCCTACGGACTTTTGTCTAAACTTAAACAGTATATTCATTTTTTTCAATTCAATTAAATTTTATGTTTGTCGGAAGAAACCTCAGGCAGATCCATGACTCAAGGGTCTAACCCAACTGTAGTCATGCAGGAAAAGTACAGTTATGATTATTTTGTTTGTATAAAATTCATTGAAGTAAGTTGGTGTTGGTATGTGTAAGTTCTGTAATAAACATTCAAAATGAAAGCTTAAAGACACGTGTGCTCCTGAGGAACGAAGCGTAGAGCCCTGATTATCGTGCATCTTTAAATATTCTGAATTGGACGGTTCCAGGTCACAACGATTACATCTGCCCGGCCACAAACCAGTGCACCATCGACAAGAACCGAAGGAAGAGCTGCCAGGCCTGCAGGCTGCGGAAGTGCTACGAGGTCGGGATGATGAAGTGTGGTGAGTCCGAGCTGTGAGAGTTAAACCGGAGCCGTCTCTGTGGACATGCTGTAGCTCTGCTCTGTTCTGCAGGTGTGAGGAGGGAGCGCTGCAGCTACAGAGGCTCCCGCCATCGCCGTGGTAACCTGTCCGGGGGGCGGGGCCTGGTGCGGGTGGGCCTCACCTGTCGGAGTCAGAGACAGTTACACCTGGAGCCGCCCCTCACCCCCGTCACCCCCCTGCCCCAGGTAACACCCCCATAACAGACCTCGACTCCACAGACTGTAGAAGAGGACGGAGGGAGCGCGACGTCACCCAGTGTCCAGTCAAACGAAGCTCATGAGGCTAGCACTTCAGGGGCAAATGTGCAACTAGGGACCATATTTGGAAATGGGTGCAACGCAAAGAGCCGATCAGGACCGAGGCTGTGCTAAGGTTACGGCCCTTCCACCCACACTGCTGGTTTGACAGGAGGGGGCATTTAACCACAAGCCTGTCAATCAACCTGCACTAATGCTGGCAGGAGCGACCGCGGGGGAAGAGTTCAGCTCACTGGTCTCTCATTAAAGGTGCATGATGTAACTTTTCTGGTAAGAGTCCAGCACCTGGTTGGGAGATTGCTTTCCCTGGGATGCAGTAGCGTGTGGTGACTTTTATGTGCCTTCGCTTAATTTCATTTCTCTCCGGCGCCTCGGTCAGGAATCAGAACACACGCGGCGGTTTGCAAGAGCCCCGGAAGTCGGCGCACCGGCCAGTCAAAGAGTTGTGAAGCCCTGAGGTCAAACTCCAGCGCCTCTGGGTCCTTTTGTGGTGCAGCACAACAGGAAACAAAGTGTCCAGATGGATGTAGACGAAGCCGTACATTTTGTGTTGGAAATTATTCCCGACATCGAGGATTTAAAGCCGGAACAAAGACAATGTTTAATGGTGAAGTTTATCAAGGGGAAAGACGTTATTGCCCTTCCTCCTACGGGATTGGCTGTTGTGCCGGGATTACTTGGACGCCGCTGAGCGTTCAGGTGCATTACAGACGTAATCACCAAATCAAAAAAGCACCCGCCTCCCGTCGAGCGAACGGATCCTAACGCTACGAGGTCAGACAGTTTCCACGTAGTGAAACCAGCTGATGAATCGGGTTAAAGCAGACCTGGGGTGGACATTAATATTTATTTATACCATAAAATATCAAATAAGAGCCTGGGCGTTTATTTGTTAACTTAACAGACCAGGTATTTATTTGAGAGCATGCAGCAAATTGGGGAGATTAATTCCTTCCTTACAAAGTCTTGCTCAACAAAACTGGGAAAATATGGAACTCAAATAGTTTTAATCAGTTTGACCTACAGGTGTAGGTACAGGTACAGAATGTTCCCTCTAGACTTGGTGGTTTAAGTTGTTTCTCTCAGACATAAACAAATGTGCGCAAAGCTGAATTATATTTTCAAACAGGCTGATGTGGCTCTGGTTTGGGTTTTTCTGTTGTAAAGACGAATTTATTTATTTGCAGAAGATTTTAATCAAGAATCTTAATTTTTGTTTTGTTTTTTAATACATTCGACTCAGCGTTTATGGTTATTTGTCCACTACAAACGTGTTTCAAATGGACAGAAGTGAAGGCAAAACAGGATTTTTTGGATAACATTTGAAACTATTTAATTGAACTTTGGACATTCGATGGTTTTAGATTTTATTGGTCAACCACGGCGTGCCTTGATTGTGAAAAATGTGCATTCTTACTGTACTCAGGCTCACCTCTCTGCAAATCAGACCTGGAAACTGCCTTGGAGCTTGGAAACAGAGAAGTTTAATATCATACTGTGAAAAATGTCAGACAAAACAACGTATCTCCATGGTGACGGACCAGCGGGAAAGTCACACAGTGCATCTTTATTGTTCATATCATGATTTAGGGACAAAATAGCTAAATAAAAACCCCGGGATCAGGCAGAGAGATTTAAAATGATAATTTCAAGACCAAAATGAGGAGTCTGAGAGCCACATTTACAGAGACAGAGGCAACAGGCCAGAGCGTGAGTCATGTCCATCTACAGAATGTTTACAGTCTGTGGTCCTGACTCAGCAGCATCCCTAATACATTAACCACGTTTACATGATGTTTTTTAATTCTGAATTAAATAGTTCCAAAATAAAATATTTGAGTTTACGTGGAAATAATGATTCTGAATTGAGGTTAACATGGAAACACGTTAAATCATCTTTATTTAATTCCTATCAGTGTCTGGGAGTGGGGAAGGTTCTGATTGGACAGCGACACAAACATATTTCCGTCTTTGGGAAGAAAACCCACACTTCAGCTGCTCCCGGTTTTTCCGTCATCTCGGTTTGTCGTTACGCCTCCGACACAAACACGATCCAAACTTTTCCCGCGGTCGTTCCGATGATAATGAAGCAGCGGCTGGAGAATTCTGTCCTCACGCTTTACGTCTGTGAGCTGAGGAGGAGAAGGGAAGAGCGTCGGAGAAGGAGGAAGAAGACAAACTGAGTCTGAGGCTGCCACACCTCAGCCCACTCCCACATCCCGCTCACAAATCCAAAGAGACGTGGAGGAAAGTCCCAAGAGACGACTGGAGGAGCCGGATCAGAAGGATGACCCAACGAACATGAACCATTATTTTTAAGAAGAATAAACGTTTACACGATCAAGGAATAAATTAATTCAGATTTATAATTAGAATAAACCACCCACTTATTTCGGAATTAAGTTTCATCCTGAATAATCATTTTCATTATGAATTAAGTGTTTACATGTTTTTTTCAAAGCGGAATTCATTTTTATTTTGACAGAATTAAACTATTTTTATCCAGAATTGAAGCTCCCGACACTATGTTCTTGTCTAACTCTGCTCCTCTTCTGCTTCTCTTCTTCTCAGTTGTCGCACAGCCACAGCAGCGCCCCCCACAGCCCACGCCTGGAACTCACACCGGAGCAGTTCATCTCCAGGATCATGGAAGCGGAGCCTCCTCAGATCTACCTGATGGAGGAGATGAAGAAGCCGTTCACCGAGAGCAGCATGATGATGTCCCTCACCAACCTGGCAGACAAGGAGCTGGTGCTGATGATCAGCTGGGCCAAGAAGATCCCAGGTGATCCACACACGAGCAGAACTCTCTCCTTCTTTATTTTCTCTCTCTCTCTTCCGCTCTTTGTTCTTCTCTGTAGTGCATGTTCCTCCCTTTTTCTCCCTCTCTCCATTCGCTCTCTTGTCATCTTTCTCTCCCTGTCCTTCGCTCCCCCTCTCTTCTCTCTCTTTTCTCCCTCTTACGCTTTCACCTCTTGTTCTCTCCAGTGCAGCCCTCAGCGTTGCTCCTTCGCTCTCCTCTCTCTTTTCTTATCCTCTCTCCTCTTAGTCCTCAGCGGGTATCTCCTCTTTCTCTCTCCTTTCTCTCTCTCTCTCTCTATCTCAGCCTCCACCCTCCTCTCTCTTCATCTCTCACCCATTCTTGTTCTCCTCTTCTGCTTCCCCTCTTTCTCTCTCACCCTGATCTTGTCCTCTGTCACCCCTCTCTCTTTCTCTCTCTCTCACCCTCCCCTCTTTCTCTTTCTCTCTCTCTCCTCTTGTCCTCTTCTCCCCTTCCTTCCTCTTTCCCTTCCTCTTACCTCCCCTTTCTCTCCCCCTCCCTCTCTCCTCCTTCCCTCTCTCTCTCCCTCCCTCCTCTCCTCTTAGTCCTCACCTCCCTTCCTCTCTCCTCCCTCCCTCCTTCCTCCCTCGCTCCCTTTCTCCTCTCCATCCTCCTCTCCTCCCTCTCACCTCCGTCCCTCTCCTCTCTCTTCCCTCTTTCCTCTCAGTCCTCTCTCCTCCCCTCTCCCTCCCTCTCTCCCTCTCTCCTCTCAGTCCTCACCTCCCTCTCTCCTCCCTCCTCCCTCTCCTCCCTCTCTCCTCACCCTCTTCCTCTCCTCCCTCTCTCCTCCCTCTCTCCCTCTCCTCCCTCTCTCATCACCCTCTTCCTCACCTCCTTCTCTCCTCCCTCTCTCCTCACCCTCTTCCTCTCCTCCCTCTCTCCTCCCTCTCTCCCTCTCCTCCCTCTCTCATCACCCTCTTCCTCACCTCCTTCTCTCCTCCCTCTCTCCTCTCTCCTTTCTCCTCCCTCTCTCCTCTCTCCTCCGTCTCTCCTCCCTCTCTCCTCACCCTCTTCCTCTCCTCCCTCTCTCCTCCCTCTCTCCTCCCTCTCTCCTCCCTCGCTCCCTCTCTCCGTCCTCAGCGGGCGCCTCCGTCTCAGGTGTTAATGCGACGACCACAAAAGCTGCTGTTTCTCTGCACAAAGACGTTTTCCGTTCGTCTTTTTTCTCCCTCGTGCTTTTGTGTTTCTTAGAAAGGCTCCGAGCTGCTGAGGAGGAGCTGACAGGGCCTGAGCAGGTTCACTCACGCTTAAAAACTCCACCACGGCCGGAAAAAACAGCACATTTTTTAGTTTTAAACAAGATCTGACTTCTATGGGGTTTTACCTGCTAAAACCGCACATTTAGATCACCCTGTTTCCCTTTTATTGTTTTGTAAATGCCATATTCACTGAAAACGACGCATTAACATGTTTAATTGGGTTCGGTTTCGCTTTGGACGCTCGGAGTCTCCCTTTGCTCGCTGCGCTAAGTCACTCCCCCTTCAGAGCGCTATCACAACACAGTGCTGCACATTCCCATCTAGTTTTCCTCCGGTGAGCTCCTTTATAAAGCAGAAATGCAAGAAAGAAGAACTGCAAGAAACTGAGATGATTATAAGAAAGAGGGTGAGCCTTTGGTACAGTTAAATACTGATGAAACATAAACCTTTGTCCATTTATTAGTGCACAAAATGACACATGTACAATAGTAATAGACGTGTCATTAACTTAGAGTGACCAGATTTTCAAAATAAAAAACTGGGACATTCCCGTTTTTCTGGTGGTGATAATAAAATTGTGAAACAAGTGCGAAATTAAGCAAAATTGTTCTGCAGAGACCATTTAGGATGAACATGTGTCAGTATAGTCACATTTTCATGGTATTTTGGTGGTTTTTAAGCAGCTTTTCTGTATTTTACCTCAACAAATGACAATTTCTGCCTCTCTTTACTGTCGGCAGGGATCAGATTGGTCTAAAATAGGGACACCTGGGACATTTCTTGTATGAAACTGGGACAAATCGCTGGTTTTGGATAAATCTGCAGGGACAGGGGGACACGGGGCTCAAAACTGGGACTGTCGCGGGTAAATAGGGACGTCTGGTCACACTAAATTAACCAAATTTTTGTTATTCAGCGCAGTGGGATAATTCAGAAATCCCTCGGCGAGCGACTTGGAAGGAGGTGGAGAGCTACATGTTTGAGACCTCTGTTTTATAGGATTGTACTGTTGACCGTAACAAGTTTCCCAGGGAGACGAGCAGTTGTCAGACCCTGAAAAGTTCACATTAACTTTTGTTTGAAGCCTGAAATGTAAACTTTAAAATAATCCAAGATAGAGCCCTGCCAAAAAATTGTAAAATGTCGTAAGATTGTCAGATATTGATCTCATCTTTGGTCGATCTCGATGATGAGGCGGCAGGTCAACAGTCGTGTCGTGTGACAGTGTGTAGTGCTGACGAGGATTTAGATTCTACTTCTGAGTCGTCACGTTTCCCGAGTTTGACATAAATCTGCACAATCTGACAAAAAGTCCAGTCTCTCCCCCTGCCTCTGTCTGTATTGTACAAACTCCAACATTTAGATGTGGATTTCTCCGGAAATATCTGACCTGTCAGCACGAAATCAAAACTGTAGTGATCCTGACACACACACACTGATCTTTATGCCTGTGTTTCCTATAAGTGTGTCTCCAGTAATATGGGGAAAATAGATTATTCTTTTCTTCTTCTGATTCTTCTTCTGATTCTTCTTGATGAAGATTGTTGTTCTTATTTAGATTTTTCTTTTGATTCTTCTTCTTCTGATTCTTCTTCTTTTGATTTTTCTTCTTCTGATTCTTCTTCTGATTCTTCTTCTGATTCTTCTTCTTTTGATTCTTCTTCTTCTGATTCTTCTTCTTTTGATTTTTCTTCTTCTGATTCTTCTTCTGATTCTTCTTCTGATTCTTCTTCTGATTCTTCTGATTCTTCCTCTTCTAATTCTTCTGATTCTTATTCTTTTGATTCCTCTTCTGATTCTTCTTCTGATTCTTCTGATTCTTCCTCTTCTAATTCTTCTGATTCTTATTCTTTTGATTCCTCTTCTGATTCTTCTTCTCATTCTTCTTCTGATTCTTCTTTTGATTCTTCTTCTAATTCTTCTTCTGATTCTTCTTTTGATTCTTCTTCTAATTCTTCTTCTGATTCTTCCTCTCCTTCATCTTCTTCTTCTGATGATTCTTCCTCTTCTAATTCTTCTTCTTCTGATTCTTCTTCTAATTCTTCTTTTGCTTCTTCTGATGATGATTCTTCCTCTTCTAATTCTTCTTCTGATTATTCCTCTCCTTCGTCTTCTTCTCCTTCCGCTTCTTCTCTTCCTTCTCCTCCTCCTTCTTCTTCTCCTTCCTCTCCTCCTCTTTCTCCTTCTACTTCTCATATCTCCCTAATCCAAGAATCCTGAGTATTTCAGAACACGTTTGCTGAGCTCTAAACTACAGAGTTTGCAGCTTCTACACAGAATAAGACCTCATGAGACCTTTAGTTCCCTAAGAGGACCTTATCGTATCGTCTAAATCGTCTTTGGGTCCATTCACATGTCCACCTGAAAACTCTGTAACACTTCTCTTTTTAACTCAACTGGTGCTTTTGTCCACATCTTTAAAATATAATAGTTACTTTAAAACTGCACGATTTGACTTCCTGTGATGTTTTGTTGCTGTTTGATGAGAACCATTGAGTTTCAAGTGTGTTTTTAAGCCCTCCCCGTTCAGACGTTTTATACCAGATCCATTGTAACGGCCCATTCAGCTCCAGAATGAATGAATGAATGAAAGAAAGTGAAAGGGCGGGTCTAAAACTGTAGCTCTGTTGTTTCTTGTTGGTAGAGGGTGTTTGCATTGCCTGGAATGTGCCACATTACGGCATTGAACTTGTCTTCCATGGATGAGCAGGTGAAACCATCCAGCCAACACTGCAAATGTCTCTGATCTGGCCAAGATTTTAAAACGTATCTCAGGTTATTTGTCTTGTTTTCAGATTTATTATCAACTTACTAGTTCTGAGGCTGCTTCATTCTAGTCTAGAGGTTGTTTATTTACTTGACAAGTTTTCTTAGGCTACATTTACACACAAACGGTCTGAAGGAAAAATGCAAAAGTGTGTTTCAAAAGTACGTTCTCACTCTTATTCTGCCTTTACATGAGCGTTTTGGGGAATTCTGCTGCACATGGAGACACAAAACTTGCAGTTTGCTGATGTAGTTTTAGGTGGCAGCACCAAGACCAAATGCTGCGTATGACCTTATAACCCTTCTGCTTCTCTACTTCCTCTCCTCCAGCGCGTCAGTTCAAAACAACACGGTGAAGTGTAATAACACCACAAACTTCATGTGGACGGACGAGGCTCTGAATGACTCTGTGTGATCAGTGGAGTCACTTTCACTGACTCGAGTCCTGTGGCTTTTGCAGCTGCTCAGGCGAGTTGAAGCTCTGCCATGTTGTTTTTTTTTTCTGAACTGACTCGTGCGAAAAAAAGCAGTTTTATGTTTTCAGCCGTTCGGCGATGACAGGGTGCAGAGGGTTCAAGATTTCCACTCTGGAGGCGTTTTCAGATTTTCGCGTTTTCAACTCCCCAAAGCGCCATTTCTGCCTAAACGATATGAACATCTGGCAAAATGTTTTGTATTTTCCACCCGTTACCGTTGCCCCTTAAAATAATCTGTTCATGCAGCAAGATAATTTCACTACTTTGAAGTCATTTTTTGACAGATAGTTTACATCTTAAACTTTTTTGCAGTGAAATTACATGTCAGATCTGTGAAGAGGTGACTCCATTATGTTTTTCAAGGTATTTTTGAGCAATTTGAGCAACTACAATTGAATAAATGCAAGAAAGATATGTTTAATGCCATTCTTGCAGGCTAAGCAATAACATCTCGCGGAGACCGGCAAGTGACGGACCTTCAACCAGAAAAGTTCCACAGTGCAGCTTTAAGAATGTTCTGGAGTGTGTCAGTAGTTTTATCTCTAATGTTAGATGTTAGACACTCCCGAATGACTCTGGGCTCCCTCACTTACAGCTTTTCCACTGGAGAAAGGAGGTTTTATTCCATTAAACTAAACCATAATTCTAGCCCGACCTTCTCCCCTGTGCTCCTCAGGCTTCATGGAGCTGAGCCTGTCGGACCAGATCCACCTGCTGAAGTGCTGCTGGCTGGAGATCCTCATGTTGGGACTCATGTGGAGATCTGTGGACCACCCCGGAAAACTCATCTTCTCCCCGGACTTCAAACTCAACAGGTACAAACAACAGAACCACAGTAAAGATGAGGGGGATTTTACTTTCCATGAACAGGCAAAATATTTGTAATTTAAAAGACAGAAAGATGGATAGATAAATGGACAGGTATACAGATATATAGATAGACGGATAGTAGGTTTGGGCGGTATCCAAATTTTGATACCGTTAAACTGTCTCAGCATTTTCTCGGGGTTTACGGTGTTACTGTGTATTTTGTAGCTGCACCTAAACCCTTCACAGCTTTATATTTGAAGATGAGGCACAAATTCTGATCAAACCAAACTTTGCGACGCGTTCGATCACGTCAGCATCAGCACTTATACTGTATGCAAATGAGCCATGCGGTTTGAAGTTTGGTTTGTGTAAAACGTAAACAAATGTGTCAAAGCTGCATTAAGTCTATAATGAGCGGAGCAGTGGAAATGTAGAGCGGTGGAGAGGACCAATCACAGCCCTTATTGTCTGCGTCGTTTTGAGGCGTAGCTAGAAAGTTTGGGAGGTAAATTCAGCTTTACCGTCTCCTCCGTGAAAGTCTGACTTCGCCCTCGAGCGGGAACTTTCTCCTCTTCAGCGCCTCGTCCCCTCTCGACTCTCGGCTTCAATAAAACGTCTCCGTCACAAACTTTTGGGCTCAGCGTCGCACACGAAGCGTCAGTAATGATGGCAATGAAATGGATACCGTTGCTACTTTTTGATACCGCAGGATACCGTATTACCGCCCAGCCCTAATAGATAGACAGGTAGATACAGACAGATAAACAGTAAAGTAAAAGTAACAACAACAAGCATGCTAACTGTGCACTTCCTCATTCTCAGATGGTAAAACAGTCACTTAATTCGCTCACTTATTTTGACCTCAAGAGCTGCTTGGATCATACTCTGTACGCATGGAAAATACACGGGGGAAAAGCAGATACAGACCCTCTTGTTCAGGCCTGTGAATGACGCGACGTCGTCCCAAAGCCAAACCTGAGCGCTGTTACCGTCGCTAACCACAAACAAATGATAACAGCAGAGTCCTTGAAACTCAGCGATATAACACCTGACATATCTGTTATTTATGCTCTACGACCTCTGAGCTCAGTGTGGACTGTGCCAGGGCTGAAACACACGACACAGAGGAGGTGGCAGAGTAAACAGCTCTAAAACCAGGACGAGAATAGGATTTAACCAGGACTAAACCATTCCCCGCAGAATGTATCTCCTCCCATACGCCGCGCTGTTTGTTAATTACATGATTCCGCATCATTTTGAGTAAAAAAAGGTAAAATATTACTGATTTTCACTGGGCCGCCGCCTTCATGTTTGCACTGAAAATAAAACAAGAACCGTACAGAACCGACAACCGCGACCTTAAACCGCAATACGAACCGAACCGTGCCAGTCCTATTCACTAATAAACTGAATTATACGGTTTATACTGAATTCTTCCTCGAGGTTGTGTAGTTGAAGCAGATATTTATTTTGGAGCGTCTGGTACTCGGCCAACGCTAAAGCAGCAGCAGCTTTGCGGGTGACGTCCTTGTTCTCGGACACGTCAGACATAATAAAACGGTTGAAGTGTGGATTTCCGTCACACCCGAGATCCGAGCGGGAGACGGACGGATAAACGAACGCAGCGTCAGACTCGGGTTTCAGTCGCAGCGGTGCGTTCAGGTACGGCCCGGGCTTTTGCGTTGAGCTTGAGGATTTGTGTCCAGGACGTGATGAAGGTTTGTCCCCGAACGCAGCAGCTCTGGGGACAGGAAACAGGACTTCAGGGTCTTTAAGGTTATTAGGAAAACCACGGTGAGGATCAGAGCCGGATCAGTCTCCCGGAGCAGAGGGAAGCAAAATCAGCAACAGAACAAAAGGAACCAAAACACACTTAAATAATAATAACAAAGAACAAAACCCCTTAAACTAAACTCATTGTTTATTCATGCTTTTTACTGTTTAATATTTTACTCTTTTTTTGTATTAAAGTTCTTTTAACCTCCTGAGACCCGAGCTTTTGTCTGGTGTGCATTTTTCATTTCTTCTTGCTATTTGGGATAAGTAGGACCTACTAAGTAAGTCTTCTGTATGACACCATTGGTTAAAAAATGTAAAAACATTAAAATGTATAAATAAATTACAAAAAACAAACAAACAGCAATTAGCTGTTTATTTCAAGCCCTAAACCTGCCAAATGTGACGTAGGTCGACCGTGAGCGGGTTGGGGTTCAGTGAGTGAGGTTAAAAACACACAAAAAGGCCTGAAAATGTGGTCCACAGTTTTAATTTTTTCTGGTTTTCAATCGATACAAAAAATAGTAGAGGTGCAAAAGTGGAGACAGGCAACAGTTTCCCTATAGCAGCAGAAACGTCCAGCAATTTATAACTGTAAACTCATCTAAATATTCCCAAGTTTACCTAACAACACGTACAATCAATAATATAACACAGTCCCAATGTCTTCAAACGAGGACATGACATTTCCTGATGCTCTCGTCTGCTGTGGACAATAAAATGTGTCAAATTTTAATGCCAAATGAAGAGACATGAAGATACATGAAGAGACATTATTGTACATAAATACATTGGTTTTATTCATAAATTTTGCATCTAAACTTTACCATGCAGTTTTTTTTTTACTTTCGGGAGCTGCTGTAGAGGTTTTTAGTTGATTACAGGTGAAAGTTTAAAATAATTGAAAATCATGGGGCTAAGAGGCAAAAATGTAATGTCCTCGTATGAGGCCACAGGGTCTCAAGAGGTTAACTCTGTCTTGTGTTGCTTTTATCCTGCATTTTCTTTTTAACTTGTGCCACTTGTTTTGCCACTGCTCATTTTACTGCTTCTTATACTTATACTTCTTATACCTGCAACTGCCTTACTACACTGTGAAATTTGTGATTAATGAGTTAATGTGTTAATTAATATGTATTTTATTGATGTATAACGACGATTATTGCACTTTTTCCAGGGAGCCATGTGTCCACCAGGCATCGGACAGCAGATGAAAACTCGCCTTTTGGCTAATTCTGGCATGTTATACAGTAATTGTTGGTCAATATGCACTGTCCATAATAAATAAATAAAAAAATAATAAATAAATAAATAAATAAATAAATAAATAAATAAATAAATAAATAAAAATAAAAATAAAATAAAATAAAATAAAATAAAATAAAATAAAATAAAATAAAATAAAAAATAAAATAAAATAAAATAAAATAAATTCACTGGCTGATGAAAGCACCAACACACACACACACCACATTCATACTGGGCAAGGTCACAGAAATGTCTTGCCTAAGGTCACAATGACCAGGAGGAGACTTGGGCCGAGCTGAGACAGAGGAGAGATGAACGGGACAAAAGCCGCACTTTGATTCGTTATTGCTGTTGTCAGCAGGAAGGAAAGATAAAGCTCCGTCTGCGGCCTCAATGTGCCGGAGTTAAAGGACTGAAGATTCACATTTATCACAAAGAGGCCAATTCATTTGAAAATATGTTTAACTTCTAACGACAAAAACATACGCAGATTAATCACTGCGGTCTGTGTTTTCTATCAGGCACTTCTGTTGGCAGATTATGGTGAGAGGAACTGCACAGGATGGAATCATTTGGTTTAACAAATTAAAACATTTCTGTCACATATACATTTATTAATTAATATTGAAACGAGCGCTGTCAGGTCAGAAATATCGCACTGTTAAAATGGTTTTGAGTTAAGGTTTTTAATGTTATGTTTTCAGTTATGTTATATATAGACCACTCATTTAGGATTCATTCTGTCTGCAGAGATGAAGGCCAGTGCGTGGAGGGCGTCATGGAGATCTTTGTTTTCTGTTTTATTTCACTTGTTTCTTGCTTGAATAAAGATTTATTAAATGTTTTCTTGTGTATTTCCTCCCCAGAGATGAAGGCCAGTGCGTGGAGGGCATCATGGAGATCTTCGACATGCTCCTCGCCGCCACCTCCAGGTTCAGAGAGCTGAAGCTCCAGAGGGAAGAGTACGTGTGCCTCAAGGCCATGATCCTCCTCAACTCCAGTAAGTTTCAGTTTAAATCTATTTGCATCTAATAAATTCAATTAAATCTCTCTATATTTAATAGGCAAATGAGACAGAACAATATGACCACACACCCGGCCTATTCATGGGCTTCAGCTTTCAGACTTTAAGACTTTTCCCAACCAAAAGTGATGCCATTTTGTTTGAAATCGTTAATCGCTTTGCCAAAGTCCTAATTTTTCCTCATTCGAAAACCCAAGGATAAACTGTGATCCTGTTAGGCCTGGGAAAAAACTCGATTTGATTTAAAAATTGAGTCAATCAATCAATTTGTTTTTTAGGAAAATCGATATTTAACTTTTTTCTCCCCTATCCCTTAGAGCGTATATTCCACATGCATTTTGTATTTGCCAAGACTTCCTATCGTCTTTCTGTAGTCACTTCCTGCGTCTCTCACTTTCCCCCGAGAACGACACAAACACAAACAAATCCCTAAGCCTATACGCTGTAGAGTTGAGTTTATTTATGCAGATTAGCAACAGTAATAATAATGATGATAATTTAAATATAAACACATTAATGATGGTACTGTGAGCCATGTGAAAAGGGCAGAGCAGGTGGGAAAAATCACAGAGGCAATTACCCTCTATAAAGCTACGGGTGTGCTTCCAGTTTATTCAGTGGAGAAAAGAGGTTTTCACAACATGGTGAAAGTTTTGGATGCTGCTAAACGGTCGAATCAAATCAAGTTTTTATTTAAAAAATCTAAGATGTTTTGGGGGGAAATCGCTCAGCTCTGGGTGCTGCTAATCTCCAGTAAGTTTACATGTAAAGAGCCCATATTACAATATCTGATCTCTGTTATAATGTAGTTCATCACAAACAGACCTGGAGCTGTGTTTTGTTTCATTCACACACGAACCCGGAGTTCTTCTTTCAAACAGAAAACACTCTGTTCCACCTTGTGATGTCATGCGGTAACACAGGAAGTGCTCCGCTGTGTTTTTAAACTCCACGCACCTTCACTAGAATCATTTGGACTATTTCGGCCCTGGAATCACCGATATCTGCTGAACCACAGGTCAAAGGAGCCGGTCACCTTGAAAACTACCACTACATGACATCACAAGGTGGACCAGAGCATTTAGAAGTTTAAGTCGCCTTTATTATTAGTCTGTTTAAATCTCCAGACGTGTGAATGAAACAAAACACAACTCCAGGTCTGTTTATGAGGAGGCAAAAAACTGACAGAGAAGTTCTTCCTTTGCCCAGAATGTTCCACACTACGGCATTAAACTTAAACCAGTAACTGAATAAATGCGTGACAGTATTATTTTATGGCTTAGAAATAAGGCCGAATGATTCGTCTCCGTGGACTAAGATAAGTTTAATGCCACACTGCGGGATATTTTAGCAAAGCAATAACTCCTCCCCATCCCTTCCGCCTCCCGAGCCGAATTTTCTTACGTCTTAAACAGTTCTAATTTTATACGTTTTTACTCACTTTGGCCTGAAGGTTGAAACGTCAGACGAAGGAAAAACGGTGTAACTGTAACAACTGCGTTTTATTTTCCCAGACAGAGATTCGCTGTAGATTCGCTGTAGATTTATCCTCCTGCTTGACTTCATTAAAGGGGAAGTCTCATCAGATATTAGGTCTACAGCAGTGAACGTTTTACCTCCAATAAATTCTCCCTTTACCTCCCTTTAAAACACTCTTGTAAATGACGAGAACAAAAGGCTTAATTTAAGGTTGACTTTTTATTTTGTAAATGGATCCTCAGTCTGTCCTCGACATGAAAGACGTGTGTGTTTCCTCGGAGTTATTTAATACAGGTTATGTAAGAGCAGCTCGGTCACACTGTCCTCCCTGTTACTGTGGCAGAGTGGTTAGCCCTGTCTCCTCTCAGAGTGGAGTGTGGATGTTCCCCCTGTGTTACTGTGGCAGAGTGGTTAGCCCTGTCCCCAAACCCTTGAGGAATAAGACGAGAGAGACGAGTTTAAGCTCAGCTCTAAAACTGCGGGACGTGAAACTGAAGTGAAGAAAAATATAAGTGAGTTTATTTATTCATTTATCGGTGTCAATGCAGTTAGAAAACACTGACCTACACCAGAGAGGTCAGATGTTTGTTTCAGGTTGTAGCAAAATTGCTCATTTCCACATTTCACTGTGATCTCCATCCAAGTACTGACCAGGCCCCATCCTGCTTCAGAAATCAGGCCAGACTGGGCAAGGTGCTTTGGCCACTGTATTTTTGTTTTTATTTAAAATGTTTCCAACGTTCTGAACCTGCTAGAGTTTCCGTTGCCGTGAAGATGCCGTGAATGTTCCACAGTGACTCTCTACTCCACTGCACGCATACAGCTCTAACATGGCCGCTCAGAGTTATCAGTGGACTTCACAGAGTCCACCACGGCACCGCACCCCCGCCCTGTCTTCACCGTCTGAGCTTCAGTCGGGCCCTTGAGCGCAGAAGTGCGAGAGCTCAACAGGAGAGAGGCCAAGACCAGGGCCTGTGTGATGGTGATGAACTGAGCGGAGACCAGAGGACCCACAGCTACGCTAATGTCTACGCTTACACCAACAGCTACGCTAACCTCCCGCCCCACTGCCTTCTGGACTTCAGTCTGGGTAAAGACCCCGGCACTCGCCTGCCCGAGCTGCTCATGGCCCCAAAACTCCCGCCCACCCAGTACTGCCTCCTGGAGGCCACAGTGACCGGTGCACCATGGGTCTTCCTCATGGAGGTGTCCCTGGACCAGTGCACTGCAGTGGGACGAGGAGGCTCTAAGAAGGAGGCCAGGAGAAGAGCCACCACTGGTCTGCTCCATATGATGGAAACACAGTCCCAGACGAGGAGGCTCTCACCTGCTCCTCAGACCTGCTCCTCAGACCACATCAGGACCTGCTCCTCAGACCACATCAGAACCTGCTCCTCAGACCTGCTCCTCAGACCACATCAGGACCTGCTCCTCAGACCACATCAGAACCTGCTCCTCAGACCACATCAGAACCTGCTCCTCAGACCACATCAGGACCTGCTCCTCAGACCTGCTCCTCAGACCACATCAGGACCTGCTCCTCAGACCACATCAGAACCTGCTCCTCAGACCACATCAGGACCTGCTCCTCAGACCTGCTCCTCAGACCACATCAGGACCTGCTCCTCAGACCACATCAGAACCTGCTCCTCAGACCACATCAGGACCTGCTCCTCAGACCACATCAGAACCTGCTTCTCAGACCACATCAGGACCTGCTCCTCAGACCACATCAGAACCTGCTTCTCAGACCACATCAGGACCTGCTCCTCAGACCTGCTCCTCAGACCTGCTCCTCAGACCACCTCAGGACCTGCTCTTCAGACCACATCAGGACCTGCTCCTCAGACCTGCTCCTCAGACCTGCTCCTCAGACCACCTCAGGACCTGCTCCTCAGACCACATCAGGACCTGCTCCTCAGACCACATCAGGACCTGCTCCTCAGACCTGCTCCTCAGACCACCTCAGGACCTGCTCTTCAGACCACATCAGGACCTGCTCCTCAGACCTGCTCCTCAGACCTGCTCCTCAGACCACCTCAGGACCTGCTCCTCAGACCACATCAGGACCTGCTCCTCAGACCACCTCAGGACCTGCTCCTCAGGACCTGCTCCTCAGACCACCTCAGGTCCTGCTCCTCAGACCACATCAGGTCCTGCTCCTCAGACCACCTCAGGACCTGCTCCTCAGACCACCTCAGGACCTGCTCCTCAGACCACATCAGGACCTGCTCCTCAGACCACCTCAGGTCCTGCTCCTCAGACCACCTCAGGACCTGCTCCTCAGACCACATCAGGACCTGCTCCTCAGACCACCTCAGGTCCTGCTCCTCAGACCACCTCAGGACCTGCTCCTCAGACCACATCAGAACCACTCTGGAGATTGTAAACCATACTGTGATACAGTGATACGACCACAGACAAAATAGTAATCTGAGGTCTGACTTTTTCGGTTTTGTGATGCAAATGTTTCACTCTTTTGAACACATATTGTATTAAGAAGAAAAACAGTTTATTTTCCTGACCCCGGCCAACTTGCCGGACACTTTCATCAGCACCAAAACCGGGGAAGATCTGACCTCCCGACAGCGTCGGCCGAGTTGATGCACAAAACTGCAGATGGGGACATACAGATTCATGTAAAAAAAAAAAAAAACTATCCCTTTGAAGCAAAACCATGTAACATTTGATTTCTGCTGGAGGACACACCTCCAGCATGACTCGATGGAGAACATTAAAGCAACACTATGGAACATTTTCCATGAAGATAGATGAGCTTTGTCTGGAATGTTCCACAGAATAACTTAAATATTTAGGCTCCACCAGGTTAGAATCCAGTAAAAACACTTTTAGCAGTGAATCAAGACTGTTATCCTTTTAGAACTGAAAATCATATTTAAACATAAAATTTAAGCACTTGAAAACCTGATCAAAATAGATGAATTAAATGCTATACTGTGGAACATTCTTAAATTCATTCATTTTTCCTCTGGGTGTCAGTGGTTTACATTAGAAGGATCTTGGCTATTGTCTCAGAGTCAAATGGAGTTTAGTTCAATGTTTTAAAACACATTTAAAACCAAATTGTAGAATTTGTTGCTCCATTAACTGTAATTTAATTTAAGTTTCTGCCTGTAAACCTGCCCCTGACCTCAGCGGGGCTGAACTGAGCTCACACTGCTCCTCACTGCCCCCTGGTGCTGAAGTCTGAGCAGGTGGAGTTCATTAAGACAGTTTTAAAAGAACGTTTAAGATTGTGTTACATTACGTCACTTTACTACAGCAATAGTCCTGGTTTAGTCCTGGTTTATAGTTCTGGTTCAGTCCTGGTTCAGTTCTAGTTTCATCCTCATCAAGACCTGGTTTAGTCCCTGGTTTAGTCCTGGGTTAGTCCTAGTTTAGTCCTGGCTCAGTCATGGTTTTTAGTCACAGTTTAGTCCTGGTTCAGTCATGGTTTAGTCCTGGTTTAGTCCCGATTTAGTCCTGGTTTAGTCCCGATTTAGTCCCAGTTCAGTCATGGTTCAGTCCTGGTTTAGTCCCGGTTTAGTCCTTGTTCAGTCACAGTTTTTAGTCACAGTTTAGTCCTGGTTCAGTCACGGTTTAGTCCTGGTTCTGTTATGGTTTAATCCTGGGTCAGTCACAGTTTAGTCCTGGTTTAGTCCTGGTTCAGTCATGGTTTAGTCCTAGTTTAGTCCTGGTTCAGTCACGGTTTAGTCTTGGTTCAGTCCTGGTTCAGTCCCGGTTCAGTCCTGGTTTAGTCCAGAGTTTAGTCCTGATTCAGTCCTGATTTAGTCCTGTTTTAGTCTTGGTTCAGTCCCAGTTCAGTCCTGGTTTAGTCCAGGGTTTAGTCCTGATTCAGTCCTGTTTTAGTCCTGTTTTAGTCTTGGTTCAGTCCTGGTTCAGTCCTGGTTCAGTCCTGGTTTAGTCCAGAGTTTAGTCCTGATTCAGTCCTGTTTTAGTCCTGTTTTAGTCTTGGTTCAGTCTTGGTTCAGTCCTGGTTTAGTCCCGGTTTAGTCCTGGTTTAGTCCAGGGTTTAGTCCTGATTCAGTCCTGTTTTAGTCCTGTTTTAGTCTTGGTTCAGTCTTGGTTCAGTCCTGGTTTAGTCCCGGTTTAGTCCTGGTTTAGTCCAGGGTTTAGTCCTGATTCAGTCCTGTTTTAGTCCTGTTTTAGTCCTGGTTTAGTCCTGTTTTAGTCTTGGTTCAGTCCTGGTTTAGTCCCGGTTTAGTCCTGTTTTAGTCCCGGTTTAGTCCTGGTTTAGTCCAGGGTTTAGTCCTGATTCAGTCCTGTTTTAGTCCTCTTTTAGTCTTAGTTTAGTCCTGGTTTAGTCCTGGTTCAGTTCTGGTTTAGTCCTGGTTCAGTTGCATGTCAGTTCAGTTTACTGTATTTGCTCGTCAAGTTTAAAAAATATATATATTTGGGCAGTAACTCATTCGCTGCTCCATTTTCTCCAGTAACAGTGAAGTGTCTTGCTCAGAGACACACTGACATTATTCTCAAAAGGACTCAAACCGCAGCCCCTTCCTCTCAAACCGCACTCGCCCGGCTGCTCTCAGTGAAATGTGTCGGCTGATCTCTCTTTTATTAAAACCCACACTTGGTAAATCTCCTTAAAAGAACATCAGGTTCTATTGAAACTTTAATCACTCTTTTATTAAAATTTCAGCGATCGAGAGGTTGTACGATCCTAATTAAATCTGGGAAAGCTGGAATACTCCGATACTATTTTGGGTACTTCTGTCAAACAAAACCAACGGGACAAATAAGTCTTTAAAAAGTCGCAGTCCAGACTCCATTTATCGGTTTAACGGCAAAAACAGACGCACTCTTTTGGAAAAACTGACTATTTGTGAAAGTCTCGTCCGTTTTTGTGACCATCTCTGACGGAAACTATCAATGAAAGTAACAATAAGGGGATTTTATAAAGGCGGCGATGGGATTATCCTGTGATTCGCGTAAAAGGACATTTTAGCTTTTGAAAACATAGACCGCGTGTCTTTTAAAATATCTTTTTTTGTTTTGCCTGGGATCCAGAATCCGCATTTCTCCAATACCGATGAATCCCCTAGAGCACATGTGTCAAACATGCGGCCCGGGGGCCAGATCTGGCCCTCCAAGACCTTTAATCTGGCCCTCGGCTGATTTTTCTATTAAAATACTTTAAATTTTCAGATTTTTCTGTTAATTTTCTGCACTGTTCAGCACAGCAGCGTCTCCGGCGTTTCTGTACGTTGCGACTCCCACCAGAGCAGCACAAATGAAGACTTTCCTCTTTCCAAACGCTCTTAAAGGACGATCGTTTTGACTGTCGACCGTGACCCTCATCAGCAAAATGTCAAAAAATGAGAAAAGCAGATGCTGAGTTCAGGATTTCCCAAGAAAAATAGTCTAATTCTTATTTGTTGACAGAGGTGAATGGGAAATCTGTGCTCAGTGTGTTTGGAACAAGTGGCGTTGCTCGAGGAATATAATCTTAAACACCACTACGAGACACGGAGAAAAATACAATAACTTGAAGAGAGAACTGAGTTTTCTGATCCGGCCCTTTTGGGATCAAAGTAGGCTGCATACGGCCCCCGGACCAAAATGAGTTTGACACCCCTGCCCTAGAGTTCAGATAGGCGTGATTGACAGGTGGATTAACCAATCAGGGACATGATCCAGAATTTCGTCGATCGTGTTTTTAATCGACAAACCGAATGTAAGTTGCTGTGCGTAACGTAAGGAGACGAGGGAACAGTCGTGGCCTCGCAGTCAAAAGACAAAACGCTTTTCAGTCTTTTCATCACAGCAGCAGCCAAAATAAATAAAGTGATCAACATTGAGCGAGTGAAACGACTCTACATGTGCAGGTTTAGTGCAGTTCTTTATTTAACCATCTGCACACGTGTGATCTCTGAAAACGTGAACCGTCTCCAACTTCATATCAGCACAGAACAGACTCGGCATCAGCAGAACATCCCCCCGTCACAGGGAGAACACTCATATTCCACTGAGTCGTGTCCTTTAGTCCCGACTGAAGCTGAACCACATCAGGGCACGAGGAAACAGCTGCTTTTTTCCGGCGTTTACAGTTTACGCAAATGAGCCGTGCCGTTTTAAGTTTTGTTTCTGTGAGACGTAAACAAATGTGCCAAACCTGCAATAGACCTGAAGTCGCCCCAATCAAACCCAAACCTACACAAAAACTGTGTCAATCGTTTGTGCTTCGTTTGTGCTGCAAAAAGTTTCGTTTTCTATAATTTTCGTCCTGTTTTGAGCTCTATTTAACATTCTGAGGTTCTGGACGACGACATTGGCCGAATATCTTAAGAACCTGAATCGCACAAACGAAACTTTTTGCAGCACAAACGATTGACTCCATTTTGGACGTTTTGGTGCATTTTGAAGCTTTCTGGGTGCTCGCTGACCCCAATTTGACCTGTAAAAGAATCGTGAATTTCTCCAACACTAAAGAAGCACAAACGAAACTTTTTGCAGCACAAACGATTGACATAGTTTTTGTGTAGGTTTGCGTTTGATGGGGCGACTTCACCCATATAGTGATTCTGGTTTATATGTTGTAGAGTGGAGTTTATTTATGCAGATTAGTAACAGTAATAATAATGATGATAATTTTAATATGAAAATGTTAATGACTGATGAAAAGAAAGAAAGAAAACTGAATCGAATGCCCATCCTTCGTATGTTCTGTCTGTGTCAAAACAAATATGGCTGCTTATGAGGGAAAAAAAGGACAAAAATACATCATAGAGGACTGTTTTCTGTGGACTCAATGAGCAAAACACTAAACGAATCTTATTAAAAATGAAGGGCGAGTCAGAGAGTGAGGACCGGACTGATATCTGTGTGTATTAAGCTGCATTTCGCACACACTGCAGGTCACTCATGCGTTTGTTTTATTATATTTGTCAGATCTGTGTAACTCGAGCCCTCAGACGGCGGAGGAGGCGGAGAGCAGAGCCAAACTCCTGCGTTTGCTCGACTCCGTGATCGACGCCCTGGTCTGGGCCATCTCCAAACTGGGGCTGTCGTCGCAGCAGCAGACGCTCCGGCTCGGACACCTCACCATGCTGCTGTCGCACATACGCCACGTCAGGTATTTTACCGGAGACCGCAGAACACGCTGGCTCCATATACCAAACACGCTAGCTCCATACACAAAACACGCTAGCTCCATATACAAAACACGCTAGCTCCATACACAAAACACGCTAGCTCCATATACAAAACACGCTAGCTCCATACACAAAACACGCTAGCTCCATATACAAAACACGCTAGCTCCATATACAAAACACGCTAGCTCCATATACAAAACACGCTAGCTCCATATACAAAACACGCTAGCTCCATATACAAAACACGCTAGCTCCATATACACAGCGGTTATTTGTTATGACGTGCAGAATTCGCGACGGGGTTCACCGCAGCAGAGTCAGAATCACCGTTATTTCACATTTCGGAAGGATTTGTGGAGCTGGATGAAGTAAAACTACCACTACAACTGTTTGACAATGACATATTATAGTTTTGGTGCAGTTTTTCCGGCATATTCAGTGTTTGATTTAAGAAACGTTTGGACTCCTGTTTATCGCTTATGCTATATTTCAGTAAATCGCTGCACATCATTCATTATATTATCCTTCACCCTCTCTGCCCTCCCTCTGCCTCCTTCCCTTGTTCCTTCCTCCTCTTTTTCTCTCTCCTTCCATCTCTTTCTCTCTCCCTCCTTCCCTCTGTCTCTCCCTCGCTCACCATTTCTTCTCCTCTTTCTCCTTCTCTCCATCTCCATCCTTCCCTCTCACTTTCCATCTCTCCTTCTCTCCGTCTCCCTCTCTCCTTCCCTTTCTTCCCCTCTCGCTCTCTCTCTCTCTCTACCCCTCCTTCCTTCCTTCTTTCCCTTTCTCACCCCTCTCTCTTCCTCTTCTCCTCCCTTCCTCCCTTTCTCTTCCTCTCTCCTCCTTTCCATCTCCCTCTCTCCCTCCCTTTCTCCATTTCTCTCCCTCCTTCTCTCTCTCTCCTTCCCTGACTCCATCTCCCTCTTTCCCTCTCCCTCTCTCGTCATCTCCCCCCTTCCCTCTCTCCCTCCTTTCCTTTCTTAACCCATTCCCCCTCTATCTTCCTCTTTCCCTTACCCCATCTCTCCTCCTCTCCCTCCCTCGTTCCCTTCCTCCCCCCTCTCCTTCTCTCCCTCCTTCCCTCTCTCCCTTCCTTTCTCTCCTTCCCTCCCTCCCTTATTCCCCTCCCTCTTCTCCTCCTCTCCCTTCCTCCATCTCTCTCCCTTTCTCTCCTTCCCTCCATCTCTTTGACTCCCTCTATATCTCTCTCTCCCTCTCTCCCCTTCTCTTTCTCCCTCCTTCCCTCCATTTCTCCCTCGCAGTAACAAAGGGATGGACCATCTCTCCACGATGAAGAGGAAAAACGTGGTCCTCGTTTACGACCTCCTCCTGGAAATGCTCGACGCCAACACCTCCAGCAGCAGCCACGCCTCCCAGGCCTTCAGCCAATCACAGCCCGAGGTCAGCCCCCAAAGCCACGCCCCCGAGTCCTTCAGCCAATCACAGCCCGAGGTCAGCCCCCAAAGCCACGCCCCCGAGTCCTTCAGCCAATCGCAGCCCGAGTTCAGCCCGCAAAGCCACACCCCCGAGTCCTTCAGCCAGTCGCAACCCGAGTTTATCCCCCGGAGCCACGCCCCCGAGCCCTTCAGCCAATCGCAGCCGGAGTTTATCCCCCACGGCCACACCCCCGAGCCCTTCAGCCAATCACAGGCAGAGTACACCCCTCCTGAACACGCCCACATCCTCGACAGACACCTGCAAGCCCCGCCCACACACAGCCAGCCGTCCAATCACAGCCTGGTGCTCTCTCACGTGGAGAATAACAAGTGAGTCCTGCTTCCTGCAAGTTCTGTCCACTTTAAAGTCTGACTGCGGAACATTTCTTCCAATGAATTAAAACCAAACTAATGATATTTTAATTATTTTAAAAATCTGACCTGAAATTTGGCCTTGGGCTTGGCTTATCTCTATAGAAAGGTTTTTGCTTTGCCACAAAGAATGTTACACAGTGGCACTTTTACTAGTCAGTCAGTTCCAGAGTGATTATGACTAAAACTGTATAAAACTTGAGATAAAAGAACCTTAATTTGTTTCACATTGGGGAAATTTCCCAGTTGTAACACAGTTCAAGAACGGGGGGGGGGGGGGTAAAAGGATACGTCATCGCTCTGCCTAGAATGTTCCACAGTGCAACATGAAACAGCTCTACTTTACATTTATTCAATTACAGGTGGTTTTATAGCTAAAAAATGCCTAGAAAAACAGATCTGTGGAGAGACGGCTCACAGCCAGAGTGCCTGACCTGTAACTGTGCAACATTAAAGAAATAGCACAAACTATTACTACTACAGTAGCAGCAGTAGTAGTAGTAGTAGTAGTAGTAGCAGTAGCAGTAGTAGTAGTAGTAATAGTAGTAGTAGCAGTAGCAGTAGCAGTAGTAGTAGTATTAATAGTAGTAGTAGCAGTAGTAGTAGTAATAGTACTAGTAGCAGTAGCAGTAGTAGTAGCAGTAGCAGTAGTAGTAGTAATAGTAGTAGTAGCAGTAGTAGTAGTAGTAATAGTAGCATTAGCAGTACGTGTGTGTGAATGTGTGTGTGAATGTGTGTGTGTGTGTGTGAATGTGTGTGTGTGAATGTGTGTGTGAATGTGTGTGTGTGAATGTGTGTGTGTGAATGAGTGTGTGTGAATGTGTGTGTGTGAATGTGTGTGTGTGTGTGTGTGTGTGAATGTGTGTGTGTGAATGTGTGTGTGTGTGTGTGTGAATGTGTGTGTGTGAATGTGTGTGTGAATGTGTGAGTGGTTCCTTGTAAAGCGCTTTGAGCCTTGAAAGTTAGAAAAGTGCTATAAAAATGTGACCATTTACCATTTTATTTGAAGTGAAGAGCTCCTCTGAGATTAGCGCATTAGCAGGTATTTGTTTACAGTTTCTGTGATTAGTCATTAGTTTGTATCTTGGTCATGATCGTTCAGGCCTCAGACCTTTTCCAGTTGACAGAATTGAATTTCTTTGACTTTTTAACCAAGTTTTGAGACAGATTTTGAATCACTGTTGTGAGGTTATAGACAAACCTTTAGACCTTTATTCTGTTGTATTATGAGACTGCTGGAGGGTCTGTCAAATGCTTTTCTTCATGGACATGTTTTTGCTTTGTCTGGAATGTTTCGCAGTACGGCATTAAACCTTTCTGTCGTCATGGAGACCAAACCAGACCAAGTTACAGGTCAGATCTGGAGAGAGGCAACCCCGCTCACAGTCAGAATGTTGTTGTTTTTTAGCAATAAAACCACCTATAGTTGAAAAAACTTTAAAACTTTTACTTTAAATGTAAAGTAGAGCTGTTAAATGTCACACTGTGGAACATTCCAGACAGCGCAGTGACATCTCCATGGTGACGGGTTCGTAATGCACCTTTTAAATGTCCCTCTGTCTCTCCCGTAGTTACCTGCCGTCAGACTCCTGGTCCGACTCCTGCGACCCCGCCCCCCCACAGTACCTCCTCCAAGAGCAGAGAGGGGGCGGGGCTTTGAACACCTGAGGGGCGGGGCTGTGGACACCTGAGGGGCGGGGCTGTGGACACCTGCGAGAGGGGGGCGGGGCTTTGAACACCCGAAGAGCCCCGCCCCTCGCTCCTCTGCGCTGGTTCTGCCTCATGGACTCAGAGGAGGAACTTTAAAATCTGCAGTTCTCGTCGTTTTTTTTCTACGATTTCTGTGCGATTCGTCCGTGTTTTGTTAAATCGTGACTGTCTCGACGCCGCTGGAGCCAAAGACACTTGTGCTCTTTTTAAACACTTTTTACAAATCGCTGTAGCACTCAACATGTACCATAACAAAATACAATACAATACGAAGCAAAATACAATACCATACAAAACCAAACAATACAAAACCATATAATACCATATAATACCATACAAAACAATACAAAACAATAGAAAACCATAGAAAACAATACAAAACAATACAAAACAATACAAAACAATACAAAACAATACAAAACAAAAAAATACAAACCAAACAGTAGAATACAAAACAATACTACACAGTACAGTACAAAACAGTACAATACCAAACAATACAATAAAATACAGTACAGTACTATACAGTACAGTACAATACAATACTACACATAATCAGTGGGGGAGAAGTATTCCATTTTGTTACTTAAGTAAAAGTACAAATACTCAAGTAAAAGTATCACATGACAAACTCTACGTAAAAGTAAAAGTATTAAGGTACTTGAAAAATGTACTTAAAAGAGAGTAAAATAAGTATTTTACATGGATTTGGAGATGTTCAAATGCAGTGATTCGTGATGAATTTTGTTCAACAGAAACAATTTGAGAGTTTTCCCTGTTTTCTGTTTTGATCTGTATATTTTAGTTTTGCTCAAAACAAATGCATTCAAAATAAACCCTCAGACTTTTCAGCAGGTCTTAAACTATAATAAAAATACTTTGTACTTTCTGCTCCACTACATTTCGAACAGGACTGAAAATAAGTAAGATCCCTGCGCTCAAATGTCCTGAAGTAAAAGTAAAAAGTACACACTTTAAAATGTGCTAACATAAAATACAGATCCCTAATTTCTTTAAGTGCAGGACTTTACTACTTTTACTTTGTCACGTTCCACCACCGCACTCAGCCACAGCCCTGGAGTGGACCCGACCAACACAAACATCTGAACTTGTGTCTGAACCAGGGGTGGGCAGGTGTTTTTTCCATGGGGCCACATGGGAAACAGAAAATATTGTGGAGGACCAAAACACTTAACTCAGTTCTGCAGAATATTAACTGTATTACTGCTGTTGCTGTTAAGACTGGTAAGTTTATGTGATGACGAAGCAAAGAAAAGGTGACGTTGCCTTACAAAAAACACCTCCAAAACTAAAGCAATGCAGCTTTAGTCCATGCATGAGGTGAAATGATAAAATATGTTTATTTTGTAACTCTAAATGAGCTTAAATTGGCCGGTCAGAGTCACCCAAAGAGCCGCATGTGGCCCAGGAGCTGGACAAGGCCCCGGTCTGGTCTAAATAATAAACAGTCTAGAGGAGGTCTGTGTGGAAAAGTTTTTAGAGAAGACGTTTCACCACTCACTCGACTGAAGAAGCCTCTGGAAACGTCTTCACTCTAAAAACTGAATTCTGTAAACTGGACAAATGACACCAAAATGTCTGCATATTCAGAATACTTTTGTTGTAGAATCCTGAATATCGGCATTAGAATGGTCCAATAAGAGTACAGTACTTCAAATACTTGGAATACTTTGTTCATTGCATTTTATTATAGTGTAAAAACTCTATAGGATATCAGCTTCATGCTTTTTGCCCGTTTGGACATTGTTCCTCATTTCCTCATGAGCCAGAGTGTTGGAGACGTGTGGAGACACTTTTTAAAATCTTCCTCCAGTCCTTGTATTTGCAGAGGTGCTGGTGCTGGGCTAGTGCATGTCAATGGCCACAGTCGTCCTGCCACTAAAAACAGTCTGACCCACTCCACAGACCCGAGGCAAAACTATTAGAACTCCAGACTGTCCCTGTGAACGTCTGTGTCCAGAGAATCATGTCTGAAATAAAACTAACCTTGCGTCGCATGGATCGTCACATGTCGAGGGACTATTTTCTCATATATCAGTCCGCCGCTGCCGACCTTCTACCAGGAAGTACAACTCGCTGCTGCTCAGACAGAAATCCTCCAAATGCAACGTTGGTTTTACTTCTAAAATTATTCTCTGGACACAGACGTTCACTTATGAGACTTAAAATCTCTGATCTCAAAGCCTCCTGCAGGATCTGTGTGTGGAGCACAGAACATAAAGCTGTGAGGCTGCGATGGTGTCAGCTGTTTCCTGCCTACAATAAAACCAGTCGCTCTGAGACTCTGAAGTGTTCAAAGATCAGACTCTGCACTTCCAGTTTAGACACAAGTCCAAACTGTGTTATTATTATAAGTGAAATGTGGAGCAATACTTCAGATACAGGATTTTTTTAAGCATAAAAGAGGCGATAAAGTCCACAGGAAGTAGAGTCTCGATCGCTAATCTACACAGGTAGCGTGTGGTGAAGCTGCAAACAAACACACGAGGAAACACCGTCTTTTTCCTTTTAAAGAACACCTCAAACTGGATTCACAGCGCTGTTTTTGTGCACTGGATGTCATTATTTGAGGAGGACAGTTTCTATGGATAATGTGGGTGAGACGCTGCACTTTAAATGTACCGCTTTACATTAGGGGAGTAATAAAGTCTTTATTTTCGCTGTATCCCGAGTTTGCATCTTGCGTCTCAGAGCATCGGGGGCAGAGGAGTGACGGACACTGTTTTATCGGCTGTTTCCGTCGCGTTGTTGGTGTTCGGTGGCTCTGATCTGACACTGACTCCACACACGAGGAGCAGCGGCTTCAAAAATTCGGGTCACGCCTCCTGAACTCGGGAAGAAGAAACCGCAGCCAAAATCGGGCGAATCCTCCTGTAGTGTTAAGTAGCAGGACGACTATGACCATTGACATGCACTAGCCTAGCACCAGCAACCTCTGCAAATACAAGGACTGGAGGGAAGATTTAAAAAAGTGTCTCCGCACGTCTCCAACACTCTGGCTCACGAGGAAATGAGGCCCTATGTCCAAAAACTCTGAACTGTCCCTTTAAACTAAACCAACTGGACTTCCTGAGCTTTTGAAGGTGACGTTTCACCACCAACCAGGCAGCTTCTTCAGGACAGAGCCGAGTAAGTCCAGTTGGTGTTTTTTTTTTATTTTTTTAATCTGGGCTTTTAAATGAAACTGCGCAGTCCTTTTCTCCCTCGTGTCCACTCCAGGGTCAAACGCACCATATTTAAACCACAACAAGCCGCCACCTCGGACCGTTCACAATCTTCTGCATGTTCTTACCGGCTCTGACTGTCTGTGTTTCATATGGGACTCTCCACAGGCGCCGTTCACTGTTAAAACGGTGAACGCGGCCTGTGTTTCCACTGTGTTTTCGATCGGTGTCAAAAAATACAAGTTCGTGGCCTTTTCGATGACTGTTAAACCGTCGATCTCTTGCCTGGTTCAGATAGAGCTGATTTTACGCAAAACAAAATGACTTAAAGTGGCACTAAACGCCTCGACTCTGCCCAAAAACACATTCCAGATAGAGAAGTTAAAGTTAGTCAGTACTTGAAGCTGCCGAGGCCACTGAAGGCAGCACAAACTCTGATTTAGATGGTTTTTTTGTACCGGAAAGCTGCAGATATACACCAACATTGCCTAGAAACAGTAGATAATGCTATTAAAAGATCATATTCAAAGCTTAGTAGCAAAAAATGTAGTGTTTAGTTCCACTTTAAATAATTGCTAAACCAAAATAAATAATAACAAAGGAGAAAAAAACATTTTGTATGTAGTGTTCTTGTTTAAAACCAGCTCTAGACTCACTGTCTGTAAAAATACTGTTCAATGTTCAAGTTTTTCAGATTCAGAAATCAACTGTTTACTGTCAATTTGCAAGTTTTTATCGGAGACAATAAAGTGCTTAAAAGTCTGTGAGCTGTGTGATGTTTGTGAAGGAGCCGGAACAGATCATATTTTTAAAATCTTTTCCTTTTTAGTTTGTATGGATTTTTACACTGATTAATTAACGCTGAACCTGCAAAAGAATCAGCAGAAGCAGAAGTTTGTGCCACGAGTGAGGACAAAAAATATTTGATATCATAACATTTTTAAATGTTAATATTGTGCAACTTTCCATCTTATCCGGGGCTGGGTCACAGGGGCAGCCGTCTAAGCAGAGACTCCCAGACTTCCCTCACCCCAGACACTTCCTCCTGAGGTGTTCCCAGAGTTCCTCCAGTGTGTCCTGGGTCTTCCCCGGGGCCTCCTCCCGGTGGGACATGAACGCCTCCTGAGGGAGGCGTCCAGGAGGCATCAGGACCAGATGCCCTCCCCTCAGCTGCTCCTCACGACATGGAGGAGCAGTGGCTCTACTCCAAGCTCCTCACCCATCCTAAGGGAGCGCCCGGCCACTCTGCAGATACATGTGGTCAAAATGAGCTTCTTCTGCGGTCTTGTCCTTTCTGTCATTACCCAAAGTAGTTCAACTTTTTATTTAGATTATAGGAGAGTCCCAACGTTCATCAAGGGCCACATATTAAAACAGAGACCAGCATGAGGGCTGATCGAGGGCTGATGTTGAAAACAGTGAGTAATTCAAATCTGTGCATTTATAACAGGTCTGAATGACCCTCCAGACCTTTGTTCAGGCTTAAACCCTCAAAAGGACAAACTGCATTTACTTGGTCAAGGTAGACTTCAGAAACATCCAGTACAAAGTAGTACTTGCAGTAGTGAGGGCCAATTCACCTGGAAGCCTGAGGGCCACATTTGGCCCCCGGGCCATAGTTTGGACATGTCTGTTATATGTCCTATATTACACAAAACTATAACATGGCTTAAAGTTCACAAGAGTTAATGTTGTTTCCTCCTCAAAAACAGACCTGGAGTTGTGTTTTGTTTCATTCACACGTTTGGAGCATTTTGAACTTTGAGTTTATTATTGGTCTGTTTTGCTTTTCCTGGAATGTTCCACAGTATGACATTAAACATATCGAGGAAGCGTTTCTATTGCTCAAAAATACAATAATTCCTTCTGTGAATAGGGACGCCTCTCCACAGATCTGGACTGTAATGTGTAGTGCTGTAGTCTGTTACACTGTGGAACATTTTAGATAAAGCAATAATATTTCCATGGAGACAAAGAGCAGTTATCCGTCTCCTCTAAGTCAGGAGGCTGTGGGTTAGACTTATTATAAAATAAAACCAGCTCACACGTTGTTTTCAGACATTTACATTTTTACTCAAAACCAAAATAAGTCGATAAATAACACAGCAGAACTCAGACATTCGGTTTGTGGCACTGTCCCTTTAAAATTTCGCACGTTTTTACAGAATTTCAACGATAATTTACCTTTTCTAACAACGCAAAAAAAATCAAAACACTCCATGATTCTGAAAACATAATATACTTTATCATAAATATCTCTAAAATTCAGCAAAAACAAAAACATTTTCTGCTCTGTACAAATACGCTACAATTACATTTTATATCATTATGTGCCTTTGTGGAAAATAGCTGCGGTGGAGAAAATGGCTTGGACACTTTGGTTTTTTAGAGAAATTCAGGTCCAAAAATGAGAATTTAAAACAAAAATTCTACTTTTTAGTGAGGACGTTATGAAAATAGGTGATATGGCTTGAGTTTTTATGTTACATCTTTTAAAATAAATAAATACAATTATAAATAAGGGTTAATTTAGTCTGGGTCAAATATTCAGCGGGCTCTTATTTTGAAAGGAAATGTTGTGCACCTTCAGAATAATAGTCGGGTTTGAAATCCAAATTGTCTAAAAATATTTTTTAAAAAATGCATAACACAGAAAAATAAAGATTAAACTTTGGCTTTAGTTCAATACATTCAAATTAAATAAATCATAATTAGCAGTTTTTTTGTTTTGTTTTTTCAAATTAAAATGTAAAATTTGGAAATAATTTGATGATTGAGAAGCTGGAACACTTTTTTAAGCTGATAAAATATACATTTAGACCTATTAAATATTAAAATTTGAGCAAAATGTCGTACAAGTGTCTCATAATTTGTAATCTCATACTTTAAAATTACAATTTACTGCCATGTAATTTATAAAAACAGGCCACTTTTGAAAATGTATCATTTTAGATCAGATAAATTAGAGATAATAATAATAAAATAAAATAATCTCAACTGCATTTCAATATTTTTCTAAATGTGTGAAAAAAAATGTCTTAAATAGTCAAAATAAAGCATAGTTTGAACCTTTCTCTTTATAATTTCAAAACGTATAAGTGCAAAAATCATTAAAACGGAGGAAAATATTGAGTGTAACTGTCCACGGGTCACATTTCCTCATTTGGCCTAAAATTATTGCAGTTACGCTGTTGGGCTGAATATAAAAAAACACACATTTCAGTTGTGTTAAAGTGAGTCTCTCTGTGGTTTACATAAATCATACATCAGGAGTCTCCAACCTGTAGCTCTCCACCTCCTTCCAAGTCGTTCGCCAGGGAATAACAAAAAATTGGTTAATTTAGTGTGACCAGATGTTCCTGTTTACCCGCGGCAGCCCCAGTTTTGAGCCCTGTGTCCCAGTTTTATACAAGAAATGTCCCAGGTGTCCCTATTTTTGCCCTATTTGATCCCCGCCAACAGTAAAGAGAGGCAAAAATTGTCACTTGTTGAGGTAAAATACAGAAAAGCTGCTTCAAAATGGCCAAAACACAAAGAAAATGTGACTATAATGACTCACGCGTTAGTCTCTGCAGAAGAGTTTTCCTTAATTACGCACTTGTTTCACAATTTTATTATGACCACCAAAAAAATGGGGATGTCCCAGTATTTTATTTTGAAAATCTGGTCACTCTAGGTTAATTACTATTGTACATGTGTCATTTTGAAGCCCAACTTCATGCACTAATAAATGGGCAATAGTTTATGTTTTATCAGTGTTTAACTGTACCAAAGACTCGCCCTCTTTCTTATAATCTTCTCAATTTCTTGCGGCCTCTCAAATGAGCAGGTCTCTGGTTTTGTTTAAGTATCTCACTGGAGGAAAAAGGCTGGAGACCCCTGACGTACCTGGTCCGTTTGTGTTTGGGACGTAACAATGTCCAAATCTCATGGTACGACATTATATAAACAAATAACCAAAAATCATGATATTGTATCTTCAAAAGTCTGCATTATTTTCTTGCAGCAGCAGCTAAAACACACTGGGAACTACATAGACCATGATCCTTTGCTCCTCGTCGGTACATACTGCACTTTTAAAGCTTCATTTTATGGATTTGACAGGAATAACAGCACCAAAGTCTTGTCAAAGCATTTAAAAACAGAAAACGTAGTATATCCACAGTTCTGTGGACTATAAGACAGTGTGACGTCTCCCATAGCTCAGCACCAGTCAAATGAAGCTCATCGAGGCTGCAGTTATAGGAGTGAATTTGGAGCCAAGTCCATATTAGGAAGAGGAATTTACATTATTTCGCAATTTTGTCCGTAAATAAAGTGAGTTAATAAGAATAATTTAAGAACAAAATGATGAGGCTGAGAGAGAGAGAGGGGGAGACCATTTTTCAACGTAAATTCAATCAAAAATTGAGTCAATGGAGCCGGAGGCGCGTCCATACTCACTTCCTGTTTGGAGCGCAGCAGCTACCGGATTATCTATGTCCATTTATATATAAACAGTCTATGATTACGATGTGTAGAGTCTAACAGAACTGCGGATATACTACGTTTTCTGTTTTAAAATATCTTTGTTTTAAAAGACTTTGGTGCTGTAATTAGTGTCAAAATCTATAAAATGAAGATTTAAAAGTGCACTCTGTTCTGAAAAGGAGCAAAGGATCATGGTCTATGTAGTTCCCGATGTGTTTTTATCTGCTGCTGCAAGAAAACAATGCAGAAGATCTTGTAATCTGATGTATTGTGATAGCCCACGAGACTAATGATGATACAATACGATGATTTTTGGTTATTGTTACGTCCCTTATGTTTATATTTAGGTGGGTGAGGGTCCCTAGGGTGCTGTTTTATAAGAGTGGCTGTTTTCTGCTGGTAAAGTTTATGTGGTAAAAGTGTCTGTTTGGGTCCCTTGGGTGATGTCTTTATGAGGTTGGGTGTCCTTTGGGTAGGTAAGGGTTCCTTGAGTGCCGTTTTTATGTGGGTAGTGATGATTTGGGTGCTAACCAGTGGCAAAAGTGTCTGTTTGGTGTCGATAATGTAGCTGGGTGTCCTTAGGGTGCTGTCCTCAGGTAGCTGTGAGTCCTTCGGGTGCAGATCACGTGGGCGGGGGTCCGTTGGTGTAGCGCAGCATGGGGTAGAAGGAGCGGGCGAAGTTGTTGGACAGGGCGCAGCTGTTGTACTGGTCCTCGGACAGAGGGACCAAACAGGCCAGGACCAGGAGCAGGAGCAGGAGCAGGTGCAGGGGGAAGGCCGCCCGGAGCACCCGCCGGAGGAAGGGCCGGCGCGGGGAGGAGGCGTCTCTGCGCTGGGCCCTGGAGCACCGAGGAAACGAGAGTTAGACGACAATAGTGTCAGCTCTGGACAAAAATAAGAGCCCACTGCATTTTTTTGTTCTGAAATCAGCCGTTCCAGCGTCATGATATTGTATTTTGTTACATAGACATTGTTTTTAGCTGCTGCTGCAAGAAAACAATGCAGAGGGAACTACATAGACCATGATCCTTTGCTCCTCGTCAGTACATACTGCACTTTTAAATCTACATTTTATGGATTTTGACAGGAATTACAGCACCAAAGTCTTGTCAAGCCATTTTAAAAAGGAAAACGTAGTATATCTGCAGTTCTGTGGACTATAAGAGAGCGTGACGTCTTCATTCAGCTCCAGTCAAATGAAGCTCACCGAGGCCAGCAGGCCAGTAGTTACAGGAGTGAATTTGGAGCCAGGTCCATATTAGGAACAGGAATTTATTTACAGACAAAATGGCGAAATAAAAACTCCACAGTCACGTAGAGCGGGTTAATAGGAACATTTGAAGACCGAAATGACGAGGCCACAGCAGCAGTTACAGAGAGAGGGGGAGACTGTTTCCAATTGACTTGATGGACCTGGAAGCGCGTCCTTTTATTTATATACTGTCTATGATTATGGTATATAGAGTCTAACAGAACTGCGGATATACTACATTTAGCTTTTAAAACTGCCTTGACAAGATTTTGGTGCAGTAATTATTGTCAAAATCCATAAAATGAAGATTTAAAAGTGCAGTCTGTACTGTAGAGGAGCAAAGGATCATGGTCTATGTAGTTCAAGCACACCTCATTCAGCTTCATGAGGCTCTGATGAGGAGATCACCTGAACCAAACCTGATTTAAGGAGGAAAAGGAGAAAAACCACTGCTGTGTTCATGCTGTGTTATTATTATTCTACCAAATATTGATTTCTGAGCTCTTCCTAAGTTCAAACATTAGTATTGTGTTGTTTTAAATTGAATATGATCTTGTTTTCTTCACATTATTTGAGGTCTGAAAATCTTTTTTGTTATTTTGACCGTTTGTCATTTTCTGCAAATAAATGCTGTAAATGACAATAGTGTCAGTAGTTCACTTTACTCAAACACAAACCTATAAGTAGTAAATTCAGAGATCATTTTGCAGTGGTCTCTTATTTTTTTTCCAGAGTTGTATTTTGCAGAAATGGTTCGGCAACAGTTAAATCACATTTTATCACTGCTCTGCGGCCAACACCATGACAGCCTGTAAAATCACATAAAATACTGTCTAATACATTACAAAATACTAATAAAATACAATACTAAATACAATCAATCATTTAAATACTGTCCCGCTTTAACTGTGGCTTTTAACTGTATGTTTTAATCGTATTTAATTTGTTTATGTCGTTGTAAGGCGACTCTGAGTGTCCAGAAAGGCGCCTCATAAGTAAAATATATTATTATGATTAAAACGCTCAGCTGCTCTGAACAGAAATAGGAACTAGCTTCATTTAAAACACTGAAATAATAGATTTTTGAGACATTTACAGATAGAGAACGAGCTTTTCAGATTCACGTGTGAAAAATTTCAGTCTGTAATTGTGGTAAAAGCACAACTTGGAGCCGTGCGATCTGCAGTTTTAACACAGAGGACGTTCTTCTGTGACGCTGCATCGTGCACTCAAACTGCAGAACACAAGTCCTCGTTGTTCTTCGCTTACTGGACAAACCCTAAAAATAGTTGTACTGAAGCTACAGTTATTATTAGTATGTCATTTACCTCCTGATGCCTGGTTGTTCCTCCGCAGCCTGAAGTCTGGCCAAGTCCTGAAAATGGAAAAATGGATTATTAATATGACAGAGTTACAACATGTACTAATACTTTTTAGAAATTCTAAGGTCCTTTAACATTTACTTCATGTTAAAATGAGTCCGTAACATGGAAAGAGGTTAAAAAGTTGGGTTTAGTTGAGGTTAAGGTGTTTGTCGGTGGGTCTGTACCTTGTGTGAGCTCACAGGAGTGGAGTGGAACAGCGGCTCAGTGTTTTCCACCTCAGATCCCAACAAACTGGACCTCTCCTGAAATAAGACAAGTAAATGTGAGTTTTATGGAGCTGTCAGAAGTCTTCGTGCGCATAGGCATGAAATCCGTGCACATTTGGGAAACCTGTATCCATATTTGGCTGTAGCAAACTCTCGAATGAGTCCAGTTGTACATAAAATGTGTCATGAGTGTTTTATCCATCAGAATATGAATTGAAAAGTGATGACATCAAGAATTACAATTACGAAAAGAAAAGTTACAATTACGCTTTCTTCAATATGAATACGCTCCCACCACGACCCAGACGGATACAGCGGAAGAAGATGGATGATGAATAGCCCTGGTTCAGTCCTGGTTTAGTTCTGGTTCAGTCCTGGTTTAGCCCTGGTTCAGTCCTGGTTCAGTCCTGGTTCAGTCCTGGTTTAGCCCTGGTTCAGTCCTGGTTCATTTCTGGTTCAGTCCTGGTTCAGTCTTGGTGTAATCCTGGTTTAGCCCTGGTTCAGTCCTGGTTTAGCCCTGGTTCAGTCCTGGTTCAGTTCTGGTCTAGTCCTGATCGGGACCTGGTTAAGTCCTGGTTCAGTCCTGGTTCAGTTCTGGTCTAGTCCTGATCGGGACCTGGTTAAGT
Source organism: Odontamblyopus rebecca (assembly GCA_030686955.1). Lineage (NCBI taxonomy): Eukaryota > Metazoa > Chordata > Actinopteri > Gobiiformes > Gobiidae > Odontamblyopus > Odontamblyopus rebecca. The sequence goes on along the minus strand of CM060670.1, from coordinate 6,280,277 downwards.
CCTGGTTCAGTCCGTATTTTGGGCAAAAGTCCGGCATCTCCACTTGCTAATTAAAAGCAGTCACTTAATATCGCCGCCATCTTGGTACAGGCTTCCCTGGTTTAACGCCAAGAGGCTGAACGCGACGTCTACTGTTCATATCTGTGTGACGCGGTGACGTGTTTTTGACAGTCGAATCGCATCTGTGAATTCGTATTCGTATTGAAGAAAGCGTAATCATAACTTTTGATTTTGTGATTGTAATTCTTGATGTCGTAACTTTTCAATTCGTATTCTGATGGACGAAACACACACAACACATTTTATGTACGACTGGACTCATTCGAGAGTTTACGAATATTTATTTTATGCTCAACGACAGCCAAATATGCACGGATTTCATGCCTACGCACAACACAAATGCTTCTGGCCGCTCTCTCGCTCCAGAGAGTTTGATTTTAGTTCTATGATTAGGCGGTCACACAGGATTCATAGAACCAGGGTTATAGGCCGGGAGTCAGGTCCACTCCTCCTTTCTTCACTATTATTTCCTGTTATCTTATATCTTGGGCCCTCACAAGTTGAAAGGGACCAACCCCAACTCGGCCTTGTTTGGTCTGGGGGTCTGAAAACCTCCCTGTTTAGAAAAAGCCATTGGCGGAATTGTATAATTGTAAATATTAAGGTCCTGCTACTGCATAAATGGACAGATAACCCTAAAATTTGGCCTGGTGTATCCTGACACATAGGGGAAACTAGTAGAAAAATATTTGGGGGCTGGCTGCATTTTTACAGTCAAATTTCACCCTCAACATGCCCCAAAAGACAAAAAAAGTCTGTCCACGAGTGAAAAAAAGGTAGTAAAAAACATCCTGAAGAGTGGACCTGGCTCCCGGCCTATTACCCACAGCGGCTTCGTTTTAGCCGTGAGCACTGTGGAGTCGTACCAGTCTGGTGTTGAGCGTGTTGGTGTCGTTCTGCACTTGTCTCAGCAGAAGCCGGAGTTTGTTGTGGATCACGTGGACCTTCTCTCGGGCCTCCAGACCCTCCTCAGAGCTCAGGTCCACCAGGAGCTCACAGGACAGAGCCTGAAGAGACGAGACCTGCTCCTCACGACTGCGAAGCTCCTCCTGAAGCGACTGCAGAAGGAGAGAGGAGGGAAGGTCATTTACTGATGTTACAGGAAGAGGTTAAGATGAGAAAACTTAAGAGCTAAAGCTGCAAGATGATTTATCTCTATGCACGGTCCTATGCACTGTGTGAATATATTAAAATGACATAAATAGTGACATTTCTGAATAACCACAGAAATGATTACATTATTTATGTGTAGTTCTTTTTTTTATCAACAATGCACTATTTGTCTTGTAAGTCTGACGTCACACACGACTTCTGGGTGGAATGAAACATTTGTTCAATACGGTCCATGGTTCAAATTGACAAAATCAGAGAACATTTTCACCATCACCTCCTTTTTTTACTGAGGTTTCAACTAGAGCACGGAAACCCGGAGAAAACCTGACGAGAACCCGACCAGGACAAATATTTAGAGCGTGCGTCAGCTGTTTCCTGTCTACAGTAAAACCAGTCGCTCTGAGACTCTGAAGTGTTCAAAGATCAGACTCTGCACTTCCAGTTTAGACACAAGTCAAAACTGTGTCATTATTATTTGTGAAACGTGGTCCAATACTTCAGATACAGGATTTTTAAAGCATAAAACTTCAGAGATAAAGTCCACAGGAAGTAGAGTCACTGGCGCTAATCTGCAGCTTCACTTCAGTCTGTGCACTGTGCAGATGTAAACAGACACATGTGGGGGACGACTCTCACCTTTTTACTTTTAAAGAACGACTCAAACTGGATTAACATTGCAGTTTGGTGGACTCATTATTTGTGGAGGACCATTTCTGTGGATAATGTGGATGAGACGCTGCACTTTTAATGTACCACTATACGCGAGGTGAGGAGGGTCATAAAGTCTTCCTGAGTTTGTATTTTGGTCTCTGTATCGGAGCCTACCCAGAAATGATAAGTTAGCTCATAATTTCTAAGTTAGTACAGTGTTTGGAGTGTTTAGATATTTCTCTTTGGTTGTTGTGGACATAAATAGCGATGGGAGAACGTGTAACGTGGCGATGTGGAAGAAAAGCTACAGCAGAAATCCATTAACTGGAAAACAAAAATATGACAGTTTTTCCTCGACATTTATGTTGGTTTCTGATCTTTTGAACACAACACTGATCTACAGGTAAAAACGTCGCAAATTCAGTGCGGCTGCAGCTTGGACCCGGAAACAGAACGATGACAGAGCGACGTACAAGCCGAATATTGTATCATAACAAATAAAAGCCTTGGATAAGTCCCGCCCCTCTCACCGTGAGCGTGTCCCTGTGCTGGAGGAGCAGGTCTCTGGACACACTCTGGTCTCTGAGGTTCACTGAGTACAGTCGACCCTCACACTGAGACAACCACAGCAGCAGAGAGTGGAGAGACTCATGGAACTCCTGAAGAGAGAGAGGGAGAAAGAGATGTAAAACACACAGGGAGGGCATCTGACACACGGGGAGGGCATCCGACACACACCTGGCACTTGCAGAGGCCCCGGTGCAGTCGGAGCTCCCAGCCCTGCAGGGAGGAGCAGGCCTGGGTCCAGCTGTGGTTGGCCGAGTCCACTGCCTCCTGGATGTCCTGGACCTCCTGCAGGTTCTGGAGGTTCTGGAGCTCCAGGGCCTCAGAGGAGCAGGAGGAGGAGGAGGAGGTGTGGAGCAGCTGCCGGACGCCCAGGTTCACGGAGATCATGAGGCATTTGTAACTGCAGAACAGCCTCTGCATCTCCTGCACACAGAGGAGAGGAAAGATTAGAGTCACGTTTACTGAAATCTCCTCATACTTCAGTTTAAAGGTTCGAGGTTCTTTATTTGTCATTCGGCCATGCAAAAGAAACACATGACTGAACGAAATGTGTTCCTCAAGGCCCCGTGACCAAGAGGGATAAAAACAATAATACATAAGCAATATCAAAAGTACATCAAGAGCATTTAGCAGCTCCAACAGACAAGCACAAGTTAAACATGTAGTGAGATGCAGAGAGGCCGTCTGAGCAGGAAGTCAGTGTGCACCGTTCAGAGTGCACATCCTGCATCTGTTGTTATTGTCACCTAAACATGTTTTAATCCCATTTGCATTTAGAAAACACACATTTTCACAAGTTGAGCTTCACTTCTCTGCTCGGTGGTTTGCGCACCGTCTTCCGGCAGCCGAGGGGAATCCAAAAACTGTGACCAGCGTGCAAATATAAGGACGCTTTGTAACGAATGTGAAATGCTCAGAATGAGTTTGGTGATTATTTCTTCTTCTTTACCCCTTGGTCTGTGACACCGTGGGGCCACCGTCTGATGCTTTGACAACCAGCTTCCTCCACTTTCTTTTGTTCTCAGCCTTTCTCAGCGTCATTCCCGTCCACTCTCGGAGAAAAAGGTTTGAAGCATCCGTCTGCCTCTCCTTCTCCCTCCCTGGACAGTTCTTTGGAGAATGGTTTTGGCAAAGCCTGTGGATCTGGTGATGTGTCCGTACCACTGCAGTTTTCGCCTCTTCACTGCGGTTGTGAGTTCTTCATTCTGTCTCGTACTGTATCGTCTGTGATGTGCTCTTTGTAGGAAGGAGGTGATTGTTTATGGACTTAAAAACAGCACAGCAGGAGTCTAGATTTCTACCAATAAAAACTGAATGATTTCTGAAGCTCTGAGAAGATGAAACAATGCTATAAGGTCTTTAAAAACTCCACTAAGACCCCACACATTCTGGAAATCAAACCCTTCTGTGACGGGACAGTGCTTTCCACCCGCAGACGCCTGGGATCATGGGGCATGTTCAGGTTAACGTCCGTCCTGTGTTATTCCTTCAGACGTACCTTGAGTTTGGAGATGTTGTCCTGCAGGTCCCTGAGGCTGGAGCAGGGGCAGAGCTGCTGGAGTTGGTCCAGCTCCGGTAACACGCGCCCCAACCAGGAAGTGACGTCACAGAGGTCAGAGGTCAGTTTGTGCCACTGCTGCGGATCCGGCGACGCATCTGTGCAGCGAGTCTGGGCCTGAAGCAGCTCCCAGCGCTCGATCACTCCTGAGGGAGAGACAGAAAGAATAAAAAGGTGAGATTTTTAGCTAGAATTAAGGCAAGGTAAGGAAATCACATCTCATACAATACAGAAAATAGTATAGTAATTGTGCATCTTTAAGCCTTCATCAAGCCGTACGCCTCTGTCCGAACCCTCAGGTCCACCAGCCAAACTTGTTAATGGTCCCTCGGACAAGTTTTAAAACACGAGGCGACAGATCGTTTCAAGCCGTCTCTCCTGAACTGGAATGAGCTGCCTCCTCACCGACCTTTCGAAAAGCAATTAAAAACATTTCTCCTTGAACACGTGTTCTCGTCCCCTCAGGTTTTAGAGCTGTTAAGACTGATTTTATTATGAATGTGTCTTATGCTGTTTTTTCTATCTTTTGTATGTGAAGCACTTTGTGACCTGTGTCTGTGAAAAGAGCTATATATATAAATAAACTTTACTTACTTAAAGAGAGGGGAAATGTGGGACTGTTCTTTTTTAAATCAATGTAAAGCGCTTTGTGTTGCATTTTTGTATGAAAAGCGCTCTATAAATAAAGTTTGATTGACACTTTACTTACTTACAAATGTAAAATAATAAAATTTGCCTTCCCCTCCGCCTCACAAACTCTATAAACATTTTCAAAAGCTCAAAACTCACCTTTTCCTCATGGCCTATAACCCCAACACGACAGTTCCACTAGTTTTTGTGTTACCTTATTATGAAACATGAAACGCTTGATATAATTAATTAGTTAATCAGTGCATTTTTACAGCACCTTTCAAGATCCCCAAAGCGCTTTAAAGTTCATTATTCGTTCCCTCCACACTCGGTGGCGGTAAATACTGTTGTAGCCACAGCTGCCCTGGGACAGACTGACAGAATCGAGGCTCCAATCTGCACCATCGGCCCCTCCGACTGGGATCAGGCTTTGACAAACCAGTTATGACCACACAATATACAAACTCATACCTGTGTTGCGGTGCCGGTCCGTGCTGCTCTGAGTGAGTCCACTGTCGCTGAGCTCCTCTTCGTCGTTCAGGATCAGCTTGACCTGGTTCACTCGGTCGATGCTGCCGCTGCATTCGGACATCAGCTTCACCTGGACAAAAAAAACAAACATTAAACTTTTATGACGTTCTTTTAGATCGTCGTCACTGCACATTTTAGTGAATCCCATTAAAAAAAAGACAAAAGTGGCCCCCCCGTAGTGTCATTTCTGCTGCTTTTACACAGAATAAGACCCCGTGGAGACACAGGGAGGGCATCTGACACATAGAAACATCTCAGAACAGGTTTGTAGACGTCTAAACTACAGGGTTAGCAGCTTATACAAAGAGGTTTAGTTCCCAAAGAGGATTTTAATACAGATTGTAACATCCGCAGTATGAGTTGTCCTTACATATCCCTGCTGTTGTTGGTAGGGGGCGCCGTTGTGGTGAGACGGGTGCAGACATTGCAGCATCTGATGTTTCAGAGACTCGTCCTGGAGCCAGCTCTGTGGCTCATTCATCGACTTCACTAAAAACACAAGAAAAATCCAAAACGTTAAACTAAGAATCGTGACGTGTTTTAAATGAGAGGAGTCATGAAGTCGGTCTGAGCAGTGTTCTCCGTCTGCTGTGACGTGCGTGATGGGAAACGGGGTGAAAACGTGCAAAATAAAATGCAAAATTCAAGTGAACTTCGTGCAAAAATGGTGCAGTGTCGTCACAAATCACACTGGATGTTTTTGTGTACCACAGTATATAGTTTTAAAGCACATACGACAGGTTAAACTGCTCATTTATTACACCATTATAACTTTATGTTTGTTTCTATTTGTTACATCATTATAACTAAGATTTCACTTTAAAAATCTTGCCAAATTTGACCTAGTTTTTCAATTATTTGTGAGGTTTATAAGTCATTTTCCTGGTTAGACACAGGTAGCAGATACCTACAGCAATTGTAATGTAAACAAAGGCCAAAACTTGTGTAAGTTACATAACAGTTATGATAAGACTGATAAAAAAAAACATAACCGCAACTTTATTTAGTTAAATGAAGGTTTAAAGTGTCAGAAAAACGCCTTCCTTGGTCGTATATTGTTTGTGCATTTTGGATTCTGTTTGAGAACTCAGCGCTACTTCCTGTATTTTTGTACTTTTCGACTTTTTCCCCACAAATTGCCACTTAATTCATGTAAAACTATGATAAATGCATATATCTGACACAGGTAGTATCACAACAAACCAACTTATAACTTAAGAAAACATGAAAACCTGTCATATGCGCTTTAAGGACTTAGCTACAGTTGTCATGGTAACAACAGTATTATTAAAACTATAATAAATAATGATACACAAGCACAAAATGAAAGTGAAAATGGTGAAAAAAATGGTGCGGTTGGTCTGGACTGTGCGTGATCAGGTGAGTGGTTTGATGTTTTGGTGAAGTTAAAGATGCACTATGTCACTTTTCCACGGGCTTGTGTCCACGGAAACGCTATTGCTTTATGTAGAATGTAGAAGATTTTAAAACTTATATCAGGTCATTCATCTTGTTTTCAGATGTATTATTGACTTACTACAGATGTAACAATAACGTAAATCTGGTGATATCGTATCATCAAAGGTCTCACAATAATATCGTGGAGCATCACAATATATCGAATCCCAAGTCTCTTTGCTTAAATGAACAGTTCTGATGCAGAAATAGCTAAAAAAACAGAGGGAACTACATAGACCATGATCCTTTGCTCCGTTTCAGTGCAGACGACATGAAGAAATAACTGTTCTAAGCACTTTTACATCTTCATTCTTTGGATTAAGTCTTGTGAAGCATTTTTAGAGGAAAAAGGAGCAGATTCACAGTTTAAATATTGTAATAAATCTGGTACAGTGAGATGTTTATGGTGAAAATATCGTACAGAGAGATTTGGATTTCGTTCCATCCCTAATGACAATAAATGTACCAAATGACTGGTCAAAGCGTTTTATAATGTCAGTCTTGTTATTATGTAGAATATCGTAATATCGTGAGTTTTACCACCATATCGCAATAAATATCGCACCATGAGCTTCATACGCGATGATTTCATATCGTGAGACTTGGATATCGTTACAGCTCTAATAGGTGACGCTTAATATGATAAATCAGGTTATTACTAATTATTAATTCTAGCCTAGAGGTCGTTTTTTAAGATAACTCATCAAGTAAAATGATCTGTCCACACAGATCACCACTTTTAAGTCATTTTCTGATGGATTTAAGTGTTAATATCTTAAGTTTAAGCTACGTTACAGATCAGATCTGTGAAAAGGCCCGTTAAGTTTTAGTCAGAATGCGTCTTTCAAGGTGTTTGTTAAGTAAAAACACCTGTAATTGAATAAATGGAAGGTAGATTTCCTGTAAGTTACATCCTATGGCATTAAGATAAAGCAATATCATTTCCACGGAGACGAAGAGATGGCAAATCAACACCAGAAAAGTGACATAGTGCAGCTTTAAGCCCAAACACATGCAGGTTTAAAGGTAAAAAACATGCACCAGGGACGACACATGGAAATAAGGTTCATGTACAATGTGCACCGTCCCTGGCTCATGAATAAACTAAATAACCAAATAAAAATGAATAAATAAATAAGGTATCAGCGATGTGTTCAGGTGCGTCTGGTTCACACAGCAGACCCATGCAGCACTTTTACCCTGCGCTGCGTTCACTGTCCTCCCTGTGGCTCTGTGAAACGACTCAGAGCTCGACTCAGACTCCGTCACCTGAATATCTGCAAGGCAAGTGCAGGTGAATGGACCCACTGCGGATTCATATGTTTCACGTGGTGTTTTACGATATATCGTGATGTTTTAAAGGTGCATTGTGGAACTTTATTTTTAATACTGTATATTTTAACAACAGCATTTCTTTGTTAAACACAAACTTTAAGGCAGTCGATAGTTTGCAGTGGTCCAGATTTATTCCTCACTTTCCTTTTGCGTTCAGAGCTTTCGAATTATTCACCACGATGAGTTTATAAGAGCTTTTTACAACTCAGAGACCAGAGCTTTCACTGTAATCCTAACAACTAGCATGGTAACAGTGCACCAGCAATGCTTTATAATTTCATGCAGACAATACAAAAGAGCTGCTTATATGATCTATATGGTACAGGGCCTTTAATATGAACATTTTGCATTGAGTTTTCAGTGTCAGTGACAATGACTTGGAACTCAGACTTACTTCCTGGACTTTTGTAGTTTTCTTTTAAACTTTTTTCCAAAAACTTAAAGGTCCTATAGACCCGGAAGTGGAAAAAAAATATGCTTGTGCATTTTGGCAACAGAAAAGTCATTGTTCCCCGTTCATTCTGATTCTTTCAGGCTGAACACGGACAGAAGACGACGGAGATAAAAACATTTCCAGCACCAAAACGTCTGGTTGTTCTGTGTGTGTTTGTCAGAATCGATATTCTACCGTTGGACTAAAGTTTTAAAGTTTCACTCACTGATCGCACAAGGATCTGGCAGTCGGACACCGTTTGTCAAAGTCGGTTTGTTGAGGAAATATTCACGATCTTTTGACGATAACCCTGTCACAGAGTTTGACAAGCTGCTGAGTTCTGCCGTATTTCTGTTGCCAAAATGTGTTCACAACAGAGCCAACGTCACCACTGTTCACTGACACTAAAAGGGTCTATAATATCCTTAAAGCTCATAACTTTAAGCCAAGTTATAATGTTACGTCCTCAAAAACAGACCTGGAGTTGTGCTTTGTTTCACACATGATTGAGTAACACTTTATTATTAGTCTTTTTATAAACACAGTGGAGCTCAATGTGCTTGTGCTGTCAGGAACGGGCAGTTTTCACATTAACAGCTACATTTTATTTTGTAAAGATTAGAAATTTCGGGGCTGAAATAATCAAAATGATTCCAGTGAAGGTGTGTGGAGTTTAAAAACACAATGGAGCACTTCCTGTTTTACCACATGACATCACAAGGTGGAACAGCGTTTTGTATTTGACTCTAAACTAGTCTAAATATACAGGGTTTGTGTGTTAAACATGTGTCAGTGAAACAAAACACAAGTCCAGGTCTGTTTGCAGTAAGGGAACATTATAACACAGATCAGAAAATGGCCTAATTTGGGCCCTTTCACCGATGTAAAACTAGAATGAATGTTCAGCACAGGTAATATTCCACCAAACCAAGTAATAATTAGGAAAAAAAAACATGAAAACCTGCCTCCTGTGCGTGAAACCGTCCGTACCTGACAGAGCGCTGAAGAAAGTGGCGTCGTCGTCGTCCTCGTGGGAAGAGGAGCCGCCCACGTCCACAGTGTGGTCCCACTCCAGGGGGATGGAGTCCACGCTCACCGGAGTCTCCCGCCCGGACCGCTCCAGGGGCGGGGCTAAGAGGTGACACTGAGGCCCCGCCCCCTCCAGCTGCGGCCCCGCCCCCTCGCCCCTCTTCCTCCTCCTCCTCCTCTTCGTCTCGGTCCAGGACAGGCCCCGGCTCGGGTCTGCAGCGCTGTCCAAGTCCGAGTCCGAGAGCTCGTCCAAGATCTGAAACGTATTACGGGGTTTTATTTTTGTCACGTTATTATTTTTGCATTGTTTCATTATATAACACATAATAATAGAAAATAATCCATTGATTTCTTGTTAAAAATGAAGGTCCTGATTTCCGCCTGCCGCTTTACATCACAATAAACATGTGGTTCATGATAGTGAGCAGTGAAAAACAAAGTAAAAAGTAGAAGGACTGTATGTGCAGGAGAAGACATGGAGTCAGAGTAAGAGTGTCACAAAAACAGGAGAATAACAGGCATGAAACACGGAAAATACAGATTCAAGTGTATTAATGAAAAGGGAAACCCATTAGAACATGGTTAACAGTCAGTTCTTCCTAATATACGAACAGTGACACTGACCGGCCTCCTGTGCACGAGCCTGTGGTGGAAACGAGCCACTCTCCTGAACACCTCCTGACAGTACGAGTGCATCTCCTCCAGCTCCTCCTCCATCAGAGCTGCGTCCTCCGGGGAGCTCTTCTGGATCAGAGTCTCTCCAAACACGATCAGGGCGTCGATGGCGTTCGTGTTCAGCATGATCTCCTGCTGGAACACCTGCTCAAGACAACAGAGGAGTGTGGCGTAAATATGATATAAGATACTGACGTCACCTGCACAAGACAAAGAGAAGGAGTGTGGTGATATGGCAACAGGGTCACCCACGCCACTATTCATTATTCATTTCTCCCCAGCAACCCTGAATTCGGGGGCTGATCATGTCCGTACCAAAGCTGAGGCCAAAGCTTCGCCCGTGGGCAGCAGATAGAGTCAGGTAAATATAATATAAAGGTTCTTACGTTGAGTTGTGTCATCTTGTCCTGCACGTCGCTCTCTGAAAAATGCTCCACGTTGGTCAGCTGCAGGTCCATCTCCGTCAGCCACACCAGGATGCCCTCCCGTGTGCCCTCGAACTCCTCCCTCTGAGAGGTAAAGTGCTGCACAAACGAAGATAAAGAACTGTTAAAATAATGTTTACAGACTTGAGGTTATCTAAAAACACACAACCTTTCAACCCCTTACGTCTAATTATTTTTGAATTGTTCAGTTCTAAGGACAGTGTCCTCAGCTGGTCATTCATTCATAGAACCACGGTTACATTAGTAACTTCTGAATGACGATAGCAAAGGGAAATTCAGTTCTGTCAAATTGTCAAGTTTTTTGATCTAATACGTTTCACAGCTCATCCAAGCTGCTTCTTCACTTCTAAAGTCAAACACTAAAAGTATTTGATCAAAAAAACTTTTGTCCGCTTTACAGAAATCCTATGGATCCTACATGGACGACAGGGATTTCACAAATATTCTGAATGAGGAGTGAAGAAAACATCTTTGGTTCTTTTTTAAGACAATTTAGTCAAGTATATGACTGTGTAAAAAAGAACCTAAGAAGTTAAAGTACTAAGACGACATAATGAACATCTTTGGGGTAATAAGAGGAGTGAAGAAATCTAAACAACAGTTTCTCACTACAAAGGTGAGTCTGAGACAGTTTTATACATGTTTTATATTATTTATTATTATATATATTTCCCTGTTTTTATGTAAGTTGCTGTGTCAGAGCTGCTGTGTCAGGTCCAGATGTGCAGATTCACTCATTCATAAATGTTCACTGTTAAATCTCACTGCATATTCTGCCATAAAGCTCTGAGGTCACCGGGGTCGACAAATCCGATCAGCCAATCACAGGTTTCCTCTGTGAGCTGGACCAATCACAGCTCTGCTCTCATTAAGCCCGGTTTTATATAGAAAAGTCCATCTGCTCAGAGACAAACGTGACCCATATAAAGGATTAAGAGCTCTGGAGTCATCAAGTCAAGTTAAGATGAATGTTTTGTGTTAAATGTTAAGGACTAAAGCTAAGAAAAATAAATATTAAATGTGCAAAAACAGATCCACTAAATCTGATTCTTTCTGATTGTTCACACCACAACTTTTACTCAAGTAAGAATTTAATTTCTTTCTGTAATTTCTTTAATGTACAACCCAATTCTGAACTCTGCCTTTTTTGTTGTTATTCTTCCACTCTTAAACTGCACTGACCTTTAACCTCCTGATGATGGCGTAGACCCTCTTCTGGAGTCTGTCCCAGCGCTGGTTCCCCTCCTGCACCATCAGCTTCAGCCTGCAGGCGGCGTCGGTGCGCTGCTCCCGGGCCAAACGCCGGTACTGTTTATTCACCAGCTCCAACTGGGTCAAACGCTCGTGCACCTGCCTCTGAAACGCCTGGGAAATAAGCACAAGAGGCGATAAGACACAGGAGAGTGAAACGCCTGGGATATAGACACAAGAGAGTGAAACGCTGCAAAATAAACACAAGAAGGTATAAGACACAAGAGAGTGAAACACCTGGGATATAAACAGAAGAGTATATGACACAAGTGAGTGAAACGCCTGGGATATAAGCAGAAGAGTATATGACACAAGTGAGTGAAACGCCTGGGATATAAACACAAGAGTATATGACGCAAGTGAGTGAAACGCCTGGGATATAAGCAGAAGAGTATAGGACACGAGTGAGTGAAACCCCTGGGATATAAGCAAACGTGTATAAGACACAAGTGAGTGAAACGCCTGGGATATAAGCACAAGAGTATCTGACACAAGGGAGTGAAACGCCTGGGATATAAGCACAAGAGTATCTGACACAAGTGAGTGAAACGCCTGGGATATAAACAGAAGAGTATATGACACAAGTGAGTGAAACGCCTGGGATATAAGCAGAAGAGTATATGACACAAGTGAGTGAAACGCCTGGGATATAAACACAAGAGTATATGACGCAAGTGAGTGAAACACCCGGGATATAAACAGAAGAGTATATGACACAAGTGAGTGAAACGCCTGGGATATAAGCAGAAGAGTATAGGACACGAGTGAGTGAAACGCCTGGGATATAAACACAAGAGTATATGACACGAGTGAGTGAAACGCCTGGGATATAAACACAAGAGTATATGACACAAGTGAGTGAAACGCCTGGGATATAAACAGAAGAGTATATGACACAAGTGAGTGAAACGCCTGGGATATAAACAGAAGAGTATATGACACAAGTGAGTGAAACGCCATTTTTGAGAAACCAAAAAACAGTTCTACAATCACAGCAAAATCTTAAATAAAGGAAATAAATATGGCTGAGATCAAAAGAGTGAACTGAACTTTACCATTTATTCATTACAAAATAAAGTCAAAACTTCATCTCGTCTCGTCGTCATGGACCCAGTGTCGTGTTTCGTCTCGTTTTGCGGAAATTGTGTCTCGTCCAATCTCTAAAAACAGTTAAAGGTGCACTGTGCAACATTTCTGGTGGAGGATCTGTCCAAAGCTTTTCTCCAGGGAGTTGTCCGCACTCTTGAGATATTTCATGATAATGTTTGATCATCTTTCAGTTGTGGATGTTTTATTGTGTTTTAATTCACGTTTGAATCAAATGTATTTATTGATTAATGTGTAAATGTATTTTTATTAATGCACAGGAGGTTTTAATATGACACCTTTGGGGTTTTCTGCCTCTTCCCGCACACACTTTTTTTAATCTAGTGTGTTTTTTTATGATGTTATGTATGTGCAAAATAAATCTTTAATGTGTTTCTTATTCTGTAAAGCACTTTGAATTACTTTGTGTACGAACTGTGCTGTGCAAATAAACTCGCCTTTGTCCGGAATGTTCCGCAGTACGGCATTAAACCTTTTCGTCGTGATGGGGACCGAACCAGAATGAGTTACAGGTCAGATCTGTAGCGAGGCGACGCCGCTCAGAGCCAGAATACCTGTTTTTCGAGGTGTTTTCGAGCTGTGAACTCTTGCCGGCACCAAATTGCTTATTTCATCTTCTGCAAATGACTCGTGAATTATCTGGATGTCAACGAGAGCCCAGAGCTGCTCAGAACTGGGTCAGGTACAGTGAGGGGGTCAAGGGTCTCTGGATGAACACAGATTATTCTCTGGTATAATCTGTAATCCAGCACACACACACACACACACAAACGCACAAACGCACACACACAGACGCATTTCTGTAAATTTCACCTCAAACTTCTTGAGCTCCTCCTTGGCGCAGGTGTACAGGACGTTCTCGGACTCGGGGTTCGCCGCGGTGAGTTCTGCAGATTTGAGCCAGTCCTCGAACCGGGAATAATCGTCCAAGAATTTACACCACAGCCTCCAGGTCTCCTCGATCCTGAAACGCAAAGTTAGACGATGATTATTAAATATTCTGAGCAAAAATACACAGTCAGTTTACAGGTTTGACAGTGGAAACGCTCAGATTCAGATTTATCGACGTAAAAACGGCAACAGATCTCAGGGCTTTTACCTGTGACGTAACAATCTTGGGAAATTTAAAAAGCGTATGTTATTTGAGTTCTCATACGTGCTGCCCCCTGCTGGTTAAAGCCCGTCCTCACCTCATCCTCCTCTCCATAGACATGGCGCAGATGTTCCTCCATCTCTGGTCCAGGCTGGAGGTGGTCTGCTGGAACGAGTCGCTCTCCGAGTCGCTGTAGCAGGCGTCCGAGTCGTGAAGTAAAACATCGCAGAGAGTCAAGACCGAGGCCACGCTGTCTGTGTGCTGGTCTATGTCCCTCTGCAGGTCCTACCACAACACAAGGAAAGAAAATATTAAATGAAAACAATAATGTGCCAGTGTGCAAAATGATAGAAAACGTGAAAAAATGCACAGCACACTCAGAGCGCCAAAAGCTTCACTTCGACATCTGGAAAAGCTCCTGTCAAAAAGAGCGCACTGCTGGATTCACCAACTTAAAGTTGAACTCCGGCACGTTTGAAGCTAAAGTTGCTAGAGGAGGTGGAATTCTGTCAGAAGCCAAAAAACGGCACAGATCAGTGTTTCCTCGGTGGAGATCTCACTGTGGCAGTGAGTCTGTCAAGGCAACAAACTAGTGTAGTGATGGGGGCAAGTTCTGAACTTCCACGTAAAACACCAATTTGCTTCACACTGAAGAAGCTGAACACCACTTTAACCCATCTGACAACAGCCACGAGTCTAACAAACAAAACGCTCTGCCTGGTTCACTCATTAGTGTCTGGAAACGTTAGAAAACAACTTTATAAGCACCTCACACTTCCCTCTGCTGATTTCCCACTGCACAGGCCAAAGCCCAAAAGACTCGATCGCCGATGTCGTTTCTGATCCCGTTTATTTATGAGTGAATTATATTTTTAATAATGTTGGTCCTATTTTTATCTGACCTCTTCCACTAGCACTTTGTTCCTTTGCACCTTATCTTATGCCCATTTGTTGCACTCTGCTCAAATGTCCACGTGAGCTTGTGTCTGGTGATGTTGCTTGTGCCTATTCTGCTGCCAAACGTCGTGCGATGTGACTGCAAACTGAATTGCCCCTCGGGGATAAATAAAGTTTTCTGAATCTGAATCTTTTTTTGAAAACGCTGAAAAAAATACATTCCCGAACCATTTTCTTTGAACAACTTTCAGTTTCTCTTCTTCTTCACCGTCAGTAGTGGATCTTCACTTGTTGCTCGAGCCTCTCGCCCCCGCTGGAGTCGACAATCGAGTCTTTTGGGCTTCTATAGTCGCCTCAAAAGGTTTTTAGACTTCTTTCTAATTAATTTCTTCTTTTTTATCATAGTGCAGCCACAAACTCACTCCTACCGAGTTATTTTTTTTATCCTGGACATGATAGTGCCCTATAATCCTCCAGCCCCGTTTAGGAAGAGGAACCTGGTCGTCCCATTAAGAGTTTAGCTCCAAACACTTTGAGAGAGATCGACGGGTCGGCTCAGTGTCCACTATAAAGAACACGAAGGAATGGGCCGGGACTCAGGAGGATATGTCGGTTTTTTCTTGTTTGTACATTGGGCTGACCTCTTTGGGTGACTCACAGTGGGACCTCCCGTTCATTTTGTGCACTGTGATCTAAAGAAAACAAAAAATCTGACGAAGGCTGTTTGCCGAAACATACTTAAATACTTAACCACAGCATTTCTCAAAAAATATAATTCACTCGTAAATAAACGGGATCAGAAACGACATCAGCGATCGAGTCTTTTGGGCTTTGGTCTGTGCAGTGGGAAATCAGCAGAGGGAAGTGTGAGGTGCTTATAAAGTTGTTTTGTAACGTTTCCAGACACTAATGAGTGAACCAGGCAGAGCGTTTTGTTTGTTAGACTCGTGGCTGTTGTAAGATGGGTTAAAGTGGTGTTAAACTTCTTCTTGGTGTTTTACGTGGAAGTTCAGAACTTGCCCCCATCACTACACTAGTTTGTTGCCTTGACAGACTCACTGCCACAGTGAGATCTCCACCGAGGAAACACTGATCTGTGCCGTTTTTTGGCTTCTGACAGAATTCGACCTCCTCTAGAAATGGACTTTAGCTTCAGACGTGCCGGAGTTCAACTTTTAACTCACCGTTTCTTGCATTTGCACCTGTACAAGAACTTTGGCGCGTTTTCCGTTTCATTTGAGTGTTCAGAACTATGCCAACCTCAACAAAAACACAAGAAAATAATGTAACGATAAATAATTTTAAATATCCATGAGCTTCCTGTATTTCGATCGCCTCTATGGATCTTACCGTCCAAAATGTCCCAGAGTTTGGCATTAAACATATGTTCCAAGGTCATTTTAAGCAATAAAAACACCTGCAATTGAATAAATCCAAAATAAATCCAATGTCAAATGAGTTTAATGCCACACTGAGGAACATTTAAGCACCAATCCAGGTCAGTCGAACTTGTCCGCGTTTATTCGATGATGAAATTATAATATGCAGTTTTCAAACAGGTGAAGTCCAGAGCTTTTCTCTCCTCTCACTGTCTCGGATCAGGCACAGTTTCGTTTCGAGGGCTTTTATTTTGGCGGGATCCTTCAGTCCGGTCTGAGAGCCTCTTGTGAATTTAGACGCGATTTTTACTGATATTTTCTCCTCTTTGTCGTCCGCCCGCTGCCGTCTGTCACCCGCCGCCTCCTCCTCCGCCTCCCAAAAACTGTCTCTGATTTTTAGTTGTTGTTTTTTTTTTTTACGCTGGATTTTCTCGTGTCTGAAATGTGACAGAGACGACGTCGGTTTGAGAGGCAGATCAGAGCAGCCTGAACTTCTGCAGGATTTAACTGTTTTTCATTTCAATAATTTTTTTTGTTTTTTCATTTCGGCGCAAAAATGTTCAAATAGTGACGCGAGAGTTTGGGACAGTTTGGGGTGAGGGAAATTAGGACTAAACCAGGACTAAACCAAGACTAAACCAGAGCTAAACTAGGATTAAAGCAGAACTAAACCAGGACTAAACCAGGACTAAACCAGGACTAAACCAGAGCTAAACCAGGATTAAAGCAGAACTAAACCAGGACTAAACCAGGACTAAACCAGGACTAAAGCAGAACTAAACCAGGAGTAAACCAGGACTAAACCACGACTAAACCAGGACTAAAGCAGGACTAAAGCAGAGCTAATTTAGCAGAACTAAACCAGGACTAAACCAGGACTAAACCAGGACTAAACCAGGACTAAACCAGGACTAAACCAGGACTAAACCAGGTCTAAACCAGGACTAAACCAGAGCTAAACCAGGATTAAAGCAGAACTAAACCAGACCAGATCTAAACCAGGAGTAAACCAGGACTAAAGTAGAACTAAACCAGGACTAAAGCAGACACTAAAGCAGAACTAAACCAGGTCTAAACCAGGACTAAAGCAGAACTAAACCAGGAGTAAACCAGAACTAAAGCAGAACTAAACCAGGACTAAAGCAGAACTAACCCAAGAGTAAAACAGAACTAAACCAGGACTAAAGTAGAAACAAGCCAGGACTACAGCAGATCTAAACCAGGTCTAAACCAGGACTAAACCAGGACTAAAGAAGAGATAAATTAGCAGAACTAAACTAGGACTAAACTAGGACTAAAGCAGAACTAAACCAGGAGTAAACCAGGACTAACCTAGGTCTAACCGAGGTCTAAACCAGAACTAAACCAGGACTAAAGCAGAACTAAATTATCAGAACTAAACCAGGACTAAAGCAGAACTAAAGCAGGAGTAAACCAGAGCTAAACCAGGTCTAAACCAGAGCTAAACCAGGTCTAAACCAGAGCTAAACCAGGTCTAAACCAGGACTAAACCAGGACTAAAGCAGAGGTAAATTAACAGAACTAAACTAGGACTAAACTAGGACTAAAGCAGAACTAAACCAGGAGTAAACCAGGTCTAACCGAGGTCTAAACCAGGACTAAACCAGGACTAAACCAGGACTAAAGCAGAACTAAATTAGTAGATCTAAACCAGGACTAAACCAGAACTAAACCAGGAGTAAACCAGGACTAAACAAGGACTAAACCAAGATTAAACCAGAGCTAAACCAGGTCTAAAGCAGGACTAAAGCAGGACTAAAGCAGGACTAAATTAGCAGATCTAAAGCAGGACTAAACCAGGACTTAACCAGGTCTAAAGAAGTTCTAAACCGTGACTAAACCCTGTAGGATTTAACCTTGGCTAAAGACCAGGACCTGCCCCAGGACTTAATGGGAATTTGGAGTTTGTACAAATCTTGCCACAATATTCAAATAACAGATGAGAATTTCGGAACATTTTCTTAAACGTTTTTGACCTTCACCTCAACAACTTTAGTCTTTAGTTCTAATTTAATTTAATCATTTTCTGGATTATTGCCATTTTCTTTGTCATTTTAGGTGTTTCCGAGCTATAAAACCACCTGTAACTGAACAAACGTAAGGCAGAGCTGTTTAAAGTCACACTGTGGAATATTCTAAGCAGAGCAATGACGTCTCCATGGAAACAAGCAGGAGTTCCACAGTGCAGCTTTGAACAGAACTGAATAAGAGCTTTTTACTTTTCTTCTGTGTTCCAGGAAGTATTTTTCTGATTTTTCTGCTTCCGTAAATGTTCTAAACGGAGCCTCTCTTGAGTGCAGTGGTCCAACAGTGAGAGCTCGTCTCACCCTCTTTTCTTCTGCCCCCTCCTCTCTTTCTCTCTCCTCTTTCTCTCCTCCTATTCTTCCTCCTCTCTTAAACCTCTCTTCTCTCCTCTCGATCCAATCTTCCTCCCCCCCCCGTCTTTTCTCTCTGTCAGTCTCTTTCTCCGCTCTCTCCTCCGTGTCATCCATGTTTGACACTTCAGTTCCCTTTCTCTGTCTCTCTCTCTCTCTCTCTTCCCCCCTTTCGCCTTATACCCATATACCTCTCCCTCCTCCTTTTCTCTCTTTCTCCATCCTTAGACCCATATTTGACAGCTCCCTCTCTTCTCTCTCCTCTTTTTCTCTCTCTCTCTCTTCCGTCCTTCCTCTCTCCTTATACCCATATTTGACAGCTTGCTCTCTCTCTTCTCTCCTCTCTTTCTCTCTCTCCCTCTTCTCTTTTCATGCATATTTGACAGTTCATTCTCTCTCTTCTCTCTCTTCTCTTCTCTCTCCTCTCTTTCGCTCTCCCTCCCTCTTCTCTTTTCATGCATATTTGACAGTTCAGTCTCTCTCTTCTCTTCTCTCTCCTCTCTTTCGCTCTCCCTCCCTCTTCCTTCCTCTCTCCTTACACCCATGTTTGACAGCTTGCACTCTTCTCTCTCTTCCCCCTTCTCCTTCTCTTCTTGTCACTCTTTCTCTCTCTCCTCTCTCCCTCTCCTCTTTTCATGCATATTTGACAGCTTTTTCTCTCTTCTCTTTCTCTCTCTTCCCCTTTTTTCCTTCCTCTCTCCTTAGCCATATTTGACAGCTTGCTCTCTCTTCTCCCTCCTCTCTTTCTCTCTCTTACCCCTCCTTCTCTTCTTATCACCCACATTTGACAGCTTGCTCTCTCTCTTTTCTCTCTCCTCTCTTTCTCTCTCCCCCTCATCTTATCGCCCATATTTAACAGCTCCCTCCCTCTCTTTCTCTCTCTCCTCCCTTCCTTCCTTCCTTCCTTCCTCTCTCCTTATACCCATATTTGACAGCTTGCTCTCTCTTCTCTCTTTCTCTCTCTTCCCCTCTCCTTCTCTTCTTATTGCCCATATTCGATAGTTCTCTTCCTCTTTCTCTCTCTTCTTTCTCTCTCCTTATAGCCCATATTCTACAGTTCTCTCTCTCCTCTCTCCCTCTTCTCTTTTCATGCATATTTGTCAGCTCCTTCCCTCTCTTTCTCTCCTCTTTTTCTCTTTCGCCCTCTTCCATCCTCTCTCTTTATACCCATATTTGTCAGCTTGCTCTCTCTCTTTCTCTCTCTCCCTCTTCTCTTTTCATGCATATTTGACAGTTCATTCTCTCTCTTCTCTCTCTTCTCTTCTCTCTCCTCTCTTTCGCTCTCCCTCCCTCTTCCTTCCTCTCTCCTTACACCCATGTTTGACAGCTTGCACTCTTCTCTCTCTTCCCCCTTCTCCTTCTCTTCTTGTCACTCTTTCTCTCTCTCCTCTCTCCCTCTCCTCTTTTCATGCATATTTGACAGCTTTTTCTCTCTTCTCTTTCTCTCTCTTCCCCTTTTTTCCTTCCTCTCTCCTTAGCCATATTTGACAGCTTGCTCTCTCTTCTCCCTCCTCTCTTTCTCTCTCTTACCCCTCCTTCTCTTCTTATCACCCACATTTGACAGCTTGCTCTCTCTCTTTTCTCTCTCCTCTCTTTCTCTCTCCCCCTCATCTTATCGCCCATATTTAACAGCTCCCTCCCTCTCTTTCTCTCTCTCCTCCCTTCCTTCCTTCCTTCCTTCCTCTCTCCTTATACCCATATTTGACAGCTTGCTCTCTCTTCTCTCTTTCTCTCTCTTCCCCTCTCCTTCTCTTCTTATTGCCCATATTCGATAGTTCTCTTCCTCTTTCTCTCTCTTCTTTCTCTCTCCTTATAGCCCATATTCTACAGTTCTCTCTCTCCTCTCTCCCTCTTCTCTTTTCATGCATATTTGTCAGCTCCTTCCCTCTCTTTCTCTCCTCTTTTTCTCTTTCGCCCTCTTCCATCCTCTCTCTTTATACCCATATTTGTCAGCTTGCTCTCTCTCTTTTCTCTCCTCTCTTTCTCTCTCTCCTCTTCCTCTCTACTTATAGCCCATATTCACGGTTCTCTCTCCCCCCAGTTCTCTCCTCTCTCTCCTTTATTCATGCATATTTGACAGCTCCCTCTCTCTCTCTTTCTCTCTTCTCCTCCTCTCCCTCTCACCTTTTATCCCTTTCTTTGACAGCCCTCCCCCCTCTCTCTCTCCTCTACACTCTCGCTCCGCTCTGGTTTTTAAAGTTATTTTTGCCGAACATGATTTTTCCTCCGCCGCAGGACGACAGACGGACAAAGGCTTTAAAAGGCCTGTTCCCTCTTTCTCTCTCTCCCTCTTTCCCTCTTTCTCCTTTTCTCTGTTAGTCTCTTTCTCTCTCTCTCTGTGAGGCTGAGTAGATCTTTTCTGTGGCGGATCCTGCAGACTCGGACATGGACAATTATTATTAGAGAAATGGACCAAATGCACTTTAACACTTTAACACATGGGGTTCGCTTTGGTGGCACTGACCGAGCTTATTTATTTCTTCTTATTTTTTATTTTTTATCTATTATATTTGTTGTTTAGGGAGGGAATAATGTGAAGAACAAATTTGCAATAAAGAAATCCTTTATCTAGCTATAATATAGACCAAGACAATTATTACAAAGCAAAACATTAACAACTTTAATGCTTTTATTGTTGCTCTTTGTTATTATATGTTCGTTATACAGTGTCCTAATAATTTAATAAGGTTTATTTTTGTGACCTCTGACTTCTGGTCTATAACATTAAATCAAATTCAGTATTAGATAATAGCAGATTTAAGCTGTGACGGGTAAAATTATTGTTGGTGTAAAAAAATAACCAAAGTTGTTAAAGCTAAATGTAAAGTTTATGAACAGTGACCACCAGAGGGCGACACTCAAGCTGCTCATGTGCACAGGCTGCAGACCACAGGTTTGGACCGCTCCTCTCCTCGTTCCTCTCCTGTTTTTCTCCTCTTTTCTCCGACTCTCTTCCTCCTCTCTCCTGTTGTTCTTTGAGTCTCGTCTGAATCTCCTCGCTGTGGCAGATGTTTCAGGCCACCGGTTTGGACAGTTGGGTGTCTCTCCTCCTTTTCCTCCCGCTTTTTCTCCCTTTCTCCTTCTCCCTCTCCTCCTCTCGCCTGTTGTCTCGACTATATCTCTTTGTTCATCCCCCTCTTCTCCTCCATCCCCCCTCTCCTCCTCTCTTCCTTCTATCCTCCTCCTCTCACCTGTTGTTCTTTGAGTCTCCTGTGGATCTCTTCGCTTTGACGGACATTGTAGACCAGTGGTTTGGACAGTCCCATCATCCCCCTCTCCTCCCCCTCTTCTTCTTCTCCCTCTCCTCTCCATTTCCTCTCTCCTCCTCCCTCTCTCCTTCTCTCTTCCTCCTCTCACCTGTTGTTCTTTGAGTCTTCTCTGTATCTCTTCGCTGTGGCAGACGTTGTAGACCACAGGTTTGGACAGTTCAGTTTCTCTCTCCCCTTTCTTCTCTTCTTTTCCTCCCTCTCTCCTCCTCCCCTTTGTTCTCCTCCTCCCTCCCTCCCTTTCTCCCTTTCTCCATCTCACCTCCTCCTCTCCTCCTCTCACCTGCTGTTCTTTGAGCCTCCTCTGGATCTCCTCACTATGACAGATGTTGTAGTCCACGAGTTTAGACAGCTCGGTCTCCCTTCCTCTCCTCCAAATTTTTCTCCCTCTCCTCTCTGGTCCCTCTCCCCTCTTCTTCTTCTCCCTCTCCTCTCTGTTTCCTCTCTCCTCCTCCTCCTCCCTCTCTCCTCCTCTCTCCTCCTCTCACCTGTTGTCCTTTGAGCCTCCTCGCTGTGGCAGACGTTTTAGACCACAGGTTTGGACAGTCCAGTCTCTCTCTCCCCTTTCTACTCCTCTTTTTCATCCTCTCTCCTTCTCCCCTCTCCTCTCCCCTTTGTTCTCCTCCTCTTTCCTCCTACTCTCCTCCTCTACTTCCTCCTCTCACCTGCTGTCCTTTGAGCCTCCTCTGGATCTACTCACTATGGCAGACGTTGTAGACCACAGGTTTGGACAGTTTATTCTCACTCCCCTCTCTTTTTCTCCTCCTCGCCTTTGTTCTTCTCCTCCCTCTTCGTCCTCTCCTCCTCTTCTCTTTCCTCTCTCCTCCTCCCCTTTGTCCTACTCTCCTCCTCACACCTGTTGTCCTTCGAGCCTCCCCTGGACCTTCTCACTACGGCAGACGTTGTAGACCACAGATTTGGACAGTTCGGTCTCTCTCTCCCCTCTCTACTCCTCTTTTCCTCCCTCTCTCCTCCCTCCTCCTCCTCTCCTCCTCTCACCTGTTGTTCTTTGAGCCTCCTCTGGATCTCCTCGCTGTGGCAGACGTTGTAGACCACGGGTTTGGACAGTTCGGTCTCGATCCGGGAGAGCCATGTCCTCAGGTTGCTCATGTTCTTGTCCAGCTGCTGCACAGTGACCAGAGTCTCCTTCAGCTTACACACCCTGAAAACACAGCAGTGCATCCGGTTAGAAACGCCCCAGGGTGTAAATAATCGGTTTGAGCATTTAGGTTTTATTTAGAGACAGATCTGTGCGTGTTTTTCTTTGGGTTTGTCATGATTTGGAACGGCCTGATCCATGGTTTAGTCTCATTTTTATGAAGGGATATCAGATCCTTTTTGCCCCGTGTCCACAGATGTAATAAAAGGTGGACTACAGGATCGTGACGTCGCCCACGGAGTTCGGCTCCAGTCAAATGAAGCTCACCATGGCCGGCAGTTACAGAAGATAAAACCCTGTGATCATGTAGAGCGGGTTAATACAAACATTTTAAGCTCAAAATGACCAGCCTGACAGCAGGAGATACAGAGAGACGGGCCACGTTTTCTTTTTTTTCCTTTTTTCTTTTTTTTAATACAAAGTGAATTGGAGTCGATGGAGCCTGAAGTGTGTCTATGCTCACTTCCTGTCTATGTCCACATTTGGAGCAGAGAAAAAATAGCTGTAGTTCCCAAATAAAAACAAAAAAAACCCCCAAAAACCAGTGCTATAATTATTGCAAAATAAATAATCAAATTAAATCAATAGAAAATGGTGGTACCAAATTATGAACTGAATAATATTAATAAAAATAAAATAAAATAAAATAAAATAAAATAAAATAAAATAAAATAAAATAAAATAAAATAAAAATAATGCATACATACCTACATACAAAATAAATAAAATACATTTTATTTATTTTTATTAGGCCCTTTTCTGGACACCCAAGGCCGCCTTACAACAACATAAACAAATTAAATACGATTAAAACCTAAAGTTAAAAGCCTGCAGTTAAAGTGGGGCAGTATTTGAATTGATTCATTTGCACAATTTATTAATAATAATTTAAAATCTGTCCAAACCTCGTCTCGATCTCTTGGAGCTGCCTCGTGTCTCATCTGGTTTTGTGGACATTGCTCTATGTCTAACCACACTGTGCCTTATGCTAGAATATTGAAACTGCAGGATCTCACGCACCACAGCTTGAGACGCACCGGGTTATTCTATCTCTTCTGTAAGTTAAACATAAGCTCTGTGATCCAGGGTGAAGAAGAGGAGGGGCACATTCCAGCTCTGCTCCACTGACACACTTCACACACGACAAGACAATAACAAACATCCCCGGAGACTCGACGCTCGGACCTGTGCACAGTCCTGCTTCTCCCAACGCACGACAAAACCTACAGTCCTGCTTCTCCCAACGCACAACAAAACCTACAGTCCTGCTTCTCCCAACAAAACCTACAGTCCTGCTTCTCCCAACGCACAACAAAACCTACAGTCCTGCTTCTCCCAACGCACAACAAAACCTACAGTCCTGCTTCTCCCAACGCACAACAAAACCTACAGTCCTGCTTCTCCCAACGCACAACAAAACCTACAGTCCTGCTTCTCCCAACGCACAACAAAACCTACAGTCCTGCTTCTCCCAACGCACGACAAAACCTACAGTCCTGCTTCTCCCAACGCACAACAAAACCTACAGTCCTGCTTCTCCCAACGCACAACAAAACCTACAGTCCTGCTTCTCCCAACGCACGACAAAACCTACAGTCCTGCTTCTCCCAACGCACGACAAAACCTACAGTCCTGCTTCTCCCAACGCACGACAAAACCTACAGTCCTGCTTCTCCCAACGCACAACAAAACCTACAGTCCTGCTTCTCCCAACGCACAACAAAACCTACAGTCCTGCTTCTCCCAACGCACGACAAAACCTACAGTCCTGCTTCTCCCAACGCACAACAAAACCGACAGTTCTGCTTCTCCCAACGCACGACAAAACCTACAGTCCTGCTTCTCCCAACGCACAACAAAACCTACAGTCCTGCTTCTCCCAACGCACAACAAAACCTACAGTCCTGCTTCTCCCAACAAAACCTACAGTCCTGCTTCTCCCAACGCACAACAAAACCTACAGTTCTGCTTCACAACGCACAACAAAACCTACAGTCCTGCTTCTCCCAACGCACAACAAAACCTACAGTCCTGCTTCTCCCAACGCACAACAAAACCTACAGTCCTGCTTCTCCCAACGCACGACAAAACCTACAGTCCTGCTTCTCCCAACGCACAACAAAACCTACAGTCCTGCTTCTCCCAACGCACAACAAAACCTACAGTCCTGCTTCTCCCAACGCACAACAAAACCTACAGTCCTGCTTCTCCCAACGCACGACAAAACCTACAGTCCTGCTTCTCCCAACGCACAACAAAACCTACAGTCCTGCTTCTCCCAACGCACAACAAAACCTACAGTACAGACAAAACCTGCAGTACAGACGACAGTTCTCACGCCTCTAAAGAGTCTGTGCCCTGGTTTAGTTTAAATATGTGGATTTGGATTCTTTTTAATCACTTTAAGGACCCGTATTACTTTATTTTCTGATACACACAGAGCTTGACAAATGTATCAGAGCACCTCATGAAAACAAAAAAACATAAATCACCTCACAATTTATCCAAAACTTGTTTCAGATTAACAGTTTCATTGTTATTCATTAAGAAAATGACTGGAAAGTAGGGCTGAAACGATTACTCGAGTAACTCGGATAATTCGATTACAAAAAATATTCGGGGCAAATTCTTTGCCTCGAGGCTTCGTTTAATTCATGTCACCAAAGTCAATTTATTTAAAATGTCTCTATCGTATCACTCATTTGTAGACTGCTGTGCCAGTCTGGGATCACTGTTTCACACGGACAGTTATCAATGACGTACATTTCAAAGATTTGAAGCGGCGCGATTTATTCCACGGTGTGGAAATGGTAGATAATGATGTGGCCGGTGCCAGTGTGCACTGGCAAAGCCAACCTGATGTACCACAACAGTACGTCTTCAATGCTGCAGCACTTAAAGCGAAAGCATCCTCATGTGAACTGTACTTCTCTAAGCGGAGTCGGAGAATCTACGAGGTAATATACTTTTACGATTGCTCACTGAAATGAAAAGTAACGCCTATTAGAATGTACAGTATTTGTAATTATTTGTAACCTGTGTTATGAGTCGATAGTAACGAGGCATAATGAGCAGCAAGAGAGCAAATGATCTCACTCAAATCGCTCCCTTCCTCACGTATACACAGACACACACACACACTCGGTGTTTCCCACATCAGAAACGTCTAGTTCGTTGTTCTACTTTTACCAAAAATCTGATTTAATCTAGAACCGCTGGCATCAATAATTCCAATATCAGAGAAAGGAAATATTTTACCGACGTTTACGAACACTTATGTGTTCGCTAGTTCTATATTTAGCTTATTAATTAGGCTAGTTAAAGGATTAACGTTGTCACTTAGAAAACTCCTGTCTTATAAACCAATAAGCCAAAGGTTTTACACTTGTTTAAAAAAAATGTTGACTTTAAATAAAAACCTTTTTTGTGAGGAATAACAGCAATTGCTTGCTCATTTTAAGAGGCCTTTCATGTTGCGTTACACACTATTGATATAGTTGTATAAAAACAAAAAAGTGTGATTTATCCGATTACTCGATTAATCGATGATATAATCGACAGAATACTCGATTCCAAAAATATTCGATAGTTGCAGCTCTACTGGAAAGCTGGAATAACGAAATAGTTCCTGATGACAAATGATAACCAAAAATGTGAATATTTTGTGTGATCCTTTGGTGCAGATAACAGCTGCGTTCCTGCTTTGTTTTTTTTGCAAAGTCTCTTTTGTTGTTGAGTTTCCAAATAGTTTCTCGCTGTTCCCAGAGGCTTACGGGTTTGGATGAGGCTTTGGAGTCATTTTTGGAAAACATTCAACTCATGCAACAATAGTTACTAACAAAAAAGATCTTGCGTAAACTGGCGGATTGACCGTAACAGAAACAAGACATTTTGGTAAACAGAAATACTGATAAATGAGATATGACAGCAGCAAACACCTTATGCAGCAAAAAACAAAATCTAGTCGAGCTAAAATGACTTGGATTAAGAAAGTTTTGCCACGATTTGAGTAAATTTCACTTGACAAGTAAAATGATCTGCCAATGGAACAAGAAAAATACATCTGGATACACTTAAAATAAGAACTTTTTGTACTTAAAATAAGAAATCAACTCAAATGTCGCTTGAATTAAGAAAAAAATTCCACTGTTAAGTTGAATGGACTCAAATAAAGTAAAATGTTCTTAATTTAAGTCATTTTAACTTATCTAGATATAGTTTTTTCCCATGTAGATTCTAATGATTCTGACACAAACAGACCTGGAGTTGTGTTTTGTTTCATTCACATGTTTAACACACAAACCTGCACATTTAGGCTGAGGCGCTTCTCTCAAACCGAAATCACTCTGTTCCACATTGTGATGTCATGTGGTGATACAGGAAGTGCTCCACCGTGTTTTTAAACTCCACACACCTTCACTAGACTCATATGGATCATTTCAGCCCTGGAGTCCCGGGCTGGACCGGACAGTTTCGGTCGGAGGAGCCGTGGGGGCCGCCAAGTTCTTGAATGTCCGATGAAAATGGGGCAAAAAAACTCTTTAGGGGAACTACAGGGAAGCACCGGCCATTCGACGGGTCTCTGAACCAAAGCTAAAAGGTGCTATTAACTCGAAAATGATCGCTTCATGACATCACAGAGTGGCTTAAATATGCAGGATTTGTGAGTTAAACATGTGCGAATGAAACAAAACACAACTCCAGGTCTGTTTGTGATGAGGAAACTACATTTAACACATCATAAAATAGCGTATAAATGGTTGTTTTAGCTCTATAACAGTCAGTGCCAGTGTTCCCATGAGGAGGGCGAGGCTCCTCCTGTATCTGCCCCTCCTCCACCTCCTCCACACCTTCACATCTCCTCCCCTGCACCGCTCCTCTGTTTGAGTTCGTGTAGACGTCTTTTGTTTGGGTTTAAGTCTGCGCTGTCAAAACTCAACTCAACCTGATCCTCACGTGTGGAGCTCAAACCTGTATTTCCACTGGGCAAAAAACCTCTGCAGGAAAACAGACCTCCACCAGAACGCTCCACACAGCAAAGAGACAGGCCCGGTATTTAGAAACGTGTAGTTGTAAGAAAAACACAACAACAAAACAAAAAAGAAGGGCCCATATTACAATATTTTCTGATCTATGTTGAAATGTTGAGCCTGGAAATGCCGATCTCTACTGAACTAAAGGTACACGGGAAAAAAACAATGTCTAAGTGAGTTAAAATGACTTAAATTAAGAACATTTTACTTTATTTGAGCAGATTCAAGTGGACAAGTACAATCATCTGCCAGTGGAATAAGTGTTTTTTTCTTAATTCAAGCAACATTTGATTTTGTTTCTTATTTAAGTGCAAAAAGTTGTTTTTTTCAATTTATTTTAAGTGCAGAAAAATGTATTTTCATATTTTAAGTACAAAAAGTTTTATTCCGCAGGCAGATCATTTTACTTGTCAAGTGAAATTTACTCTTAAATTGTGGTAAAACTTTCTTAAATCAAGTCATCTTAACTTGACTAGATTTTGTTTTGGTGCAAAAAGGTCGCGGTTAACTTGAAAACTGCCACTTCGTGACATCACAAGGTGGAACAGAGCATTTTGAGCTTTGGAAATGTAGACAGACTGATAATAATAAAGACTCAAACGTGACTGAAACAATGAAGCGACAACATTATAACACGACTTAAAACTGATAAGAGTCCATTTTGCGTAATACAGGATCTTTAAGGCCATGTTATAGGTCAGATCTGTGGACAGGCGAGAACGCACACGGGTAAGTTTAATGCAATACTATGGGATATTCAAGGAAAAGCAACGTCATTTCCATGAAGAGAAGAAGCAGGTGGTGAAACTCTCAGCAGAAGTTACATAAATGTACAAAAAGTATTTCGTCTTATCGCGTTTGGGGGAATCTTTAACCACAGAAGAAGCTGCACGAACTTCAGTTGAACCAGTTTACTCATAATAATAAAACACAGTTAAATTACAAACTGGCGACACTTTGCAGCTGAAGTTATCAATATTCTCTGGGGTTGTGATGCTAATTGTAGGTTCTTTGAGTCGGACTTTAATCCGAGCTTTGTTTTACACAGTTTGACCAAAAATTAACTCTCATCTTTTCGTCGAAACTTAAGCCCCTAAACAAAAACTTTAAAACTTATATCATGTTATTCATCCTGTTTTCAGGTTTATTATCGACTCACTGGACCAGAGACGCTTCATTCTCGTCTAGAGGTCGTTTATTTTAAGAAAACTTGTCGAGTAAAATGATCTTTGCCGCGTGGACAGATCATTTCACTACTTTTAAGTCATTTTCTGGTAGAGTTAAGTGTTTATATCTCACATTTTGGATGCACTTTCTCCGTAGGAATACCGGCTCCAGCATCACCCTGGCTCGCGTTCTCACCGGCCTTCAGTAAGTTTACTAAAGTTTACTGTGAAATCATCTTTTGAATCATTTTTTTCTTGCCGTACGGCATCTGTAACTGTTGATTTGGGAAAAAATATCAGTTATTTCCTTTGTGATTGCCATGAACATAATTTGTAAGCAGCGCAACACAGGAAACTTGGAAAGCTACAGAATTTGTTTTAAAAAATCATTCAGAATCACTTTTAGGAAGGTCTTAACTATGTAAACAAAGACCTACATACAGTACACCCCCAGCATGATGTCAGTGCAAAGTATCAATAAAGGAACTAATCTTAAATAATAAATATCTGATCTTTTCGTTCTGTGATTTTAGTGGTGTGGAAATAACTGCACAGATATTAACACACTGCCTGTGTAAATAAAAAACATGATTTAATACAGAAAATTCAGGCAACTACTCGTCCACCCGAAAGGTAAAATGAACCGGAGCATAAATGTAACGACATATACAAAAAAAAAACTCTGCGTGTCCTGCAATAAAACATCAGGGAAACAGGAGGGCGTTCAGTCCATGGAAAAAGGAATATAGAACATAATATGAGAAGGAAAACAGCAAAGGTGTGCACACAAACACAACAGAAACAACTCAAATCTGCCGTTTCTGACCACTGTAAAAGAAAAAAAACACAGTATGGACCTCGACGGAGCAAACGTCATCGGGACGGAAGAAAACAAACATCGCTGCTGGATTAAAGAGGCAATCGAAATACAGAAACGTGCCCACGGGACGATAAACCGGGACGAGGGGCTTTTTTTACTCTCACACACCTGCGACACTGTCCTGAGGGAGTGGGACTGCTTCCACCGGTAGGAAAACTGCACTAAAACCTGTTTAAATCGGCTGAACGGACACGTAACAGCAACGTAACGAGACTCTGAGGAAGACCGCGAACTGTCAGGTATGAAAACAAACTCTTGGTCTGAAAAAATTAACCTAATAACAGAAATTCGGAAAATCGGAAACCCAAACGAACCTCACTGGACTATTATTTAATACATCCTTATTTTCAGGTCAATATTTGGGTGAAAAAGTCCGTCCTTTATGAGCACGGAGCCGGTTTTATTTATCTGCGAGCCTAAAACACAGCAGAGGAAACCAAAACAGCTACAGTGACGTTAGCTCCTCCTCCTCTGCTGCTGCTGCTGCTGCTGCTGTCGTCTCCAAATACCCACACACTGCCGTGGCTAATGCTAGCAGCTTTGTATCCCTCCTTCCTTTCCTAATCCCTCTCTCCTGCTCTCCTCTCCTCCGTCCCCTCCGGAGCCGGGCGGAGGGCAGGGGGGGCGAGGCCGGCGCTGTACCCGGGGCAGAGGCACTCACGCTGGGCCGGAGCGGCGGCCGCAGGTCCTGGAGGAGCAGGTGCTGATGTGGAAGCCGATTCTCCATGTTGACGTTCTGCGCTCCGCCCCCCTCCATCACTCCGCTCCCTCCCTCCGTTCTGTCTCTCCTCCTCCATCCCCCCTCCGTCTCTATCACTCACACTCCCCTTCCTCACTTTTCTCTTTCTCTCCTTCCTCCCCCTCATTCCCTTCTCTCCTTTCTCTCTCTCCTTCCTCACCTCCCTCTAACATTCTCAAACCCTTCTTTCCTGCTCTCTTTCTCTCCCTCTCCCCTCCTCTCTCGCTCTCTCTCTCCTTCCTCACCCTCCCCTGTCTCTATTGCTCTCTTTCCCGCTTTCTGTCTCTCTTCTCCTCCGTTTCTTTCTTTCTCCTCCCACCTCCCTCTCTTTCTCTCACTCCTCCTCTGTCCTCCTCAATCCATCTTTTTCTCTCTTCTCTCTCTCCCTTTCCTCTATCATTCTCACTCTCTCTATTCCTGCCCGTTCTCTCTCCTTCTGCCTCTTTCTTTCTCTCCTCCTCCCTCCCCCTCAATCCCTCTCTCTTTTTTCTCCTGTCTCTTTTACTCTTTCCTGCTCTCTTTCTCTCTCCTTCTGTCTTTCTCTCTCCCCTCCTCCCTCCCACCTCCCCCCTCTTCTTTTCTCTCTCTCCGTTCTTCCTCACCCTCTTCTCTCTCTATCACTCTCCCTGTTTCCTGCTCTCTTTCTCTCTTCTTCTCTGTCCCTTTCTCCCTCTATTTGCCTCCCCCTCTTCCTCTCTCTCCCCTCCTCTCTTCCTTCTTTCTCTCTCTCTGTTCCTCCCTTTCTCTCCTGTTGAAGTTTCCATCACAGGATCATGTGTCGTCGTCATAGGAGACAGAGGAGAGCAGGAGTAGGAGATGATCAGCGCTTTAATTATGTAACTTTTCTGGCCTCTGCTTGTCTCCATGGAGATGTTATCGCTTTATCCGGAATGTTTCACAGTACGGCATTAAACCTTTCTATCTCCACGGAAACCAAACCGGACCGAGTTACAGTTACAGGTCAGATCTGTGGAGAGGCGACTCCGCTCACACTCAGAATGTTTGTTTTTCTAGGTATTTTCGAGCTATAAAAGCACCTGTAATTTAATAAATGTAAAGCAGAGCTGTTTAATGTCACACTGTGGAACATTCCAGTCAGAGAAACGACATCTCCATAGAAACAAGCAGGTGACAGACCCCCACCAGAAAAGTTACACAATGCACCTTTAATTGAGTGTCCCCTGATGAAACCATTGTATTTTTATTTATCATTATGATCCTTTTTTTCTTGTTTTATTATTATTTATTTTTATTAGTTATTTGTATTAATTATTATTTTTATTTATTCATTTTATTTAGGATTTATTTCTGTTTTTATTTATTTAATTTTTAATATCTATTTATTTTTATTATACATTTTTTGTTTATTTATTTTATTTAGGATATATTTCTATTTTTATTTATTAATTTTTTTAATATTCATTTATTTATATTTATTATTTTTGTTTATTTTATTTAGGATATATTTCTATTTTTATTTATTAAATTTTTAATATTCATGTATTTATTTTTATTATTTATTATTTTTGTTTATTTATTTTATTTAGGATATTTCTATTTTTATTTCATTTTTAATATTCATTTATTTTCATTATTTATTATTTTTGTTTATTTATTTTATTTAGGATTTAATTACATTTTTATTTATTTAATTTTTAATATTTATTTATTTATTTTTGTTCAGTGACTTGGTTTACTTTTGGAAAAGGAAAAAAGGGACCGTAGATGACGAGGTGCTGTGTCAGTGTACAGTTTATTATGCTTTGTGTCCTTTGTTTCCAATAAAATTTAAATGAAATAAAAGAATAAAAAACCCACAGATGCTCGTCCCGTTCGCCTGCGGTGATATTACCTCTAACCCGAGCCTATTAAAGCCGCTGGAGCCGAACAGATCCGGACAGAACACAGGTGCACGGGTCTTTACGGTTCTACAATCATAAAACCTCAGCAGGAAGTACATCTGCCGTTTTATTTCCCTTTAACCAAACTAAAACAAAGCGTCCGTGCTGAAATAAAAACCCCTGAGGACACGGGGGGTAAACAGGTGTAATGTAAAGAGAGGGCGGACACAACCGGGGCAATAAAACATGCTTCATTTACTTGAGTGTTTCTCCGTTTAAACAAAAGACGGAGCGTTTATGACGTAGGCAGATGGTGGACGGAAGACGGAGACGTTATATTTTTAAATGGGAGAGACGCAGGAAAGTAGATTTGTTTTGTCTTTAAATCCGCGCTGTGTGTTTTCTCTGGTGAAGTCTCTGCCACCTGCTTCTTACTATCGCTTTTCCTGGTTTGCCCCACAGTCTGGCATTAAGTGCATGAGATAAAATCGTCCCTAAACTGTGCACACGTGAGGAAAATACAGCGGCCCACGGAAGCCAAACGCACTGTAATGACCCAGTGGCACGTCTCAGTCAGAGGAAACAGCTCCAAGTACAGAAACGGTGCAAATTCGCAAACTCAAACCCAAGTTTGAACGACGCACGAACGAAGAACGTGGAGAAAATGAAACAAAAAACGAGCTGCAAGAAATAAAGACAAGTGGATAATCGTCCAATGTGCCGCAAATAAAGAAACGACGCAAAGCACAAAACGATGAAAACCAAGAAAACACAGAAAAACGCTGCATATCTTATTTATTTACTTATTTTATTTAACCTTTAATTAACCAGGTAACGACTCATTTACAAGGGCGACGTGGCCAAGTGGTCAACAGCTCACGTCAAGAGCAGAAAACAACAATCAATCAAGATAAAAAACAACAAGAAAGCAACAATCAATTAAGATAAACATCAATTATGAATTATGAAAATATTTCAAAAGTGCAGTAGCTGTAACAGTCTAAAAAGATAAAGTGCAGTAGTTGTAAACAAAAGATCATAAAATGCAATAAAATCTGCATAAAGAGTCACTGAAACAGAAGAGCTCCAAACCTGCAGGGGGCGCTCTGATGTCTGATGTGCTTTTAGTTTGCAGGTGTTTTATTCGTTTG
This sequence comes from Odontamblyopus rebecca, assembly GCA_030686955.1. Taxonomy (NCBI): domain Eukaryota; kingdom Metazoa; phylum Chordata; class Actinopteri; order Gobiiformes; family Gobiidae; genus Odontamblyopus; species Odontamblyopus rebecca. The sequence goes on along the minus strand of CM060670.1, from coordinate 6,246,433 downwards.
GCGCATTTGATGATGATGCGTTTGTTTCTTGCAGCTCGTTTTTTTCATTTGCTCCACGTTTTTTGCTTGTACCTCGTTTAAAACTTGTGTTTGCGTTTGTGAATTTGCACCGTTTCCGTAGCCGAAGCCGTTTTCTCGACACATTTGTCCCCCGTCGGCCACCGTAGAAAAACGATCTGTGAGATTTTTTTCCCCGTTTACTGTAGTTTACATACAGATTGGACCAAAACAGTTAAGGATTAGCCTCTTGTGGAGCTGTGGTTCCAAAAGAAAGTCTACAACTACAACTAAAATATAAAAATGTTAGGCCAAAACTGGAAACGAGATCTATTATTTTATTATTTTACTATAAATTATTTCAAAATCGCGTCTTGTTTCGTTCTCATGGACTCAATCTCGTGTCTCGTCTCGTGGAAACTGCGTCTCGTCCCGCTCCTATTTATTTATGGATTTTTCCCTATAAACGCGTCTGAAATGTTATAAATCCAAGTTTGATACGTTTAATGCCCTACTGTGGAACATTCCAGCCAAAGCAACAGCATATCTCCATCAGAAAATTTTAACGATGCACTTTGTAACTTTTCTGTCGGAGGGTCCAGCAAAGGCTTTTCTCCCAGGAGATGTTACTGCTTTGTCTGGAATGTTCCGCAGTACGGCATTAAACCTTTCTATCTCCATGGAGACCAAACCGGACCGAGTTACAGGTCAGATCTGTGGAGAGGCGACCCCCGCTCACAGTCAGAATGTTTGTTTTTAGGTATTTTTGAGCTGTGAAACCAGCTGTAATTGAAAAAAAAAATGTAGAAAAGTACATTCCAGGCAATGAGCAATGATGTCTCCATAGAAACAAGCAGGTAAAAAGTTACACAGTGCGCCCGAGTCCTGAGTTGAGATTGGAAACAGGAGGATGTGAGTGAAGCCTGTGTGCCGGTGACCTGCTTCAGGGCGGAGCTGGAATGATAATGTTTATTTTTGGACCGAGAGTCGACTTTTAAAACTGAAGATTATTGTTTTGGTGGAAAAAGGAACGCGTTTGTATTTGTCTGTTGCACGTGAACAGCTGCGTGACCTACTTAGGGCAAATATGCAGAGGTTTGGGAACTCTGAACTCATATTTTGGCATATTTTGTCCCGCTCCGGTCGGCAAATCCGGCAAGATGGAGACGACTGGGACTTTTTGACGCTAAATGTCAAACAAAACAAACTTCTGAAGCTCTGTGAGATTCACAGGAGGTGCTCTGTTCTTCTAGCCTGATTCCGTCTGACCTCGCAGCTCGACAGTAGGCAGGGACTTTTTTTTATTTAACCAATCGCTGCTATTCGGTGTTGACGTCTGTAATGCGCCGGTCGCTCAGTGGAGTCCAAGGAATCGCGGCACAACAGCAAACAAAGCAGAGAGTGAACACGTCTGTCCACGAGCACTGCTGTTTCTGTGACGTGAACTTGCGAATAAAAGACATGATAAAAAGTTATGATTTGCCGAAGGAGGATACCGTCTGCAGTCTGATGTCGCAACTCGGGCTGGTTCTGGCCTAAACACCGCTTCTCCGATTGGAGCGCCGACCACAGCTTCCGTGGTTCTTGCAAACCTCTGAGTGTTTTCTGATTAATGACGAGTCGCTGGAGAGAAATGAACCCGAGCGGAGGAACTAAGGGGCTGCCGGCCTCATCAAACCATTAGACACGGAGAAGCGGAAAGGAACTGCTGCTTAAAATGTTTTTTATCAAAACCAAATTACATTAATCATCTGTATATTTTACTTTACACTCATATTTAGTTTGCGGGACTGCAGTTTATCATCCCACCCGCCCGCGCCCACAATGAGCTTACAAAATGTGCCCCAAAACAGTGCAGCTTGTAAAAGATATTTTCAGGGAACAAAAATTCAAATTATGCAGCTCTATTAGTTAAAGGTCCCGTTTTTTTCTCCCATGTATTTGAGTAAAACGTGTCCAGTACAGTTATATTGCATGAGCGGCTCTTGAGGTCAAAATAAATCCGCTGTGTCCTGTCTGCATCGAATTATAAAGCGTTTTCCATCCATCTGCTTATCTGGGGCCGGAGCAGCAGTCTAAGCAGGGGCTCCCAAGCTTCCCTCTCCCCAGCCACTTCCTCCAGCTCCTCCTGGACCCCGAGGCGTTCCCAGGCCGAGAGACATAGTCCCTCCAGCGTGTCCTGGGTCTTCCCCGGGGCCTCCTACCGGTGGGACATGCCCGGAACACCTCCCGAGGGAGGCGTCCAGGAGGCATTCGGACCAGATGCCCGAGCCACCTCAGCTGCTCCTCTCAACGTGGAGGAGCAGCGACTCTACTCAGAGCTCCTCCCGTGTGACCGAGCTCCTCGCCCTCTCTCTAAGGGAGCGCCCGGCCACTCTGCGGAGGAAACTCATTTCGGCCGCTTGTATCCGCGATATATGTGCGATGTATAAAGCATTTTATTGTCCGATAATCAGGAAGTTTGCATTAGCATGCTAGTTGTCTTGGCAAAACTCTGCTCTGGTTTGTAAACATTCTGAAAAGTGCTTATAAACCGAGTAAACAGGACGCTCTGACTGCACAAATGAAGTGAGGAAGAACTCTGGAGCTCTGCAAACTGTTTCAGATGAATTAGTTCTGTTTTTCAGGTTTAAGACGGTGAGAATCGGGTACGGCTGAACATGTTTTTGTGGTAAAATCTGTGTTCTCTTGTCCTCTGCGCGTTATTTGGCTGTTTTCTTTTTAAAAGTCGTCGCACTTTTGCCGTGTCTGGCCTGAATCCAAACAGCTTCATTAGCCCAAACGAGCCTGTCAGGTCAAACTGAGGGGGAAGATTTAAATACACAGCGCTTTATTCTGTCTGCACCCCGAAAAGAGAAAGAAAGAAAGAGAAAGAGAAAGAGGGGGGCAGAGTGAGAGCGAAAGAGAAAGAAAGAGAAAGGGGTGTTAGGAGAGAGACAACGAGAGAGGAAGAGAGTGAAGAAGAGGGAGAGTCGAAGGTAAAATGAGAAATTGAGGGGTGATAAAGAAGTGAAGGAGGTAGTGACAGAGAAAGAGGAGAGAGGGAGAAGGAGAGAAAGCAGAAGAGAGAGAAATAGACAGATGGAAGGGGGGAGAGATAGTGGAGAGAGCGGAGAAGGAGGAAAAGAGGGTATAGGATGAGTGACGAAGAGGGAAAGAAAGAAAGACAAAGGGGAGGGGGAAAGAGAGAGGAGATAGAGAGAGAAAAGAGTAAAGAGGGACACGGGAAAAGAGAGAAACAGATGAAAAAGAGATGAATTTGGAAGAGAGGGAACGAGAGGAGAAAAAGAGGGAAAGCCGCAGAGAGAAAGAAAAGACAAAGGGAGGAGAGCGAGAGACAAAAGGAGGAGAGACAAACATCTGCTCCGTCGGCTTTTCTCTCGTTTTCTCTGTCACACAAAGAGCCGCGACAAAAGAGGAGCTGAGGGCAAAGTCAACAGGAACAAAAGAGGGGCAGAGGAAACCGGGGGCAAAAGCAGAGGGGCAAAGGGGCAGAGGAGGAGAAGAGCAGAGGGGCAGAGAGGAAGAGAAGGAGAGAGAAACGGGGGTAAAGCAGAGGGGCAGAATAAACTGGTGATGTCAAAGAGGAAGAGGAGTAGAGGGGGCAAAGGGGGAGAGAGAGAGAGGGGCAGAGGGGCAAAATAAACGGGTGATGTCAAAGAGGAAGAGGAGTAGAGGGGTAGAGGGGAAAAAGGGGGAGAGAGAGAGGGGCAAAATAAACTGGTGATGTCAAAGAGGAAGAGGAGTAGAGGGGGAGAGGGGGCACAGAGGAAGAGAGAGAGGGGCAGTGGGGCAAAATAAACGGGTGATGTCAAAGAGGAAGAGGAGTAGAGGGGTAGAGGGGAAAAAGGGGGAGAGAGAGAGGGGCAAAATAAACGGGTGATGTCAGAGGAAGAGGGGCAGAGATAACAGTGAGTGACTCTGAGCTCATGTGGTGAAACTCTGTGGAGCCGTTCTTCATTCACTCCACACTCGGTGGTGTTAAACTCCTGTTGTAGCCACAGCTGCCCTGAGACTGATGGAAGTGAAGCTGCCAATCTGCACCATCTGCCCCTCCGCCCACCAACACTCACACACCACGTTCATACTGGGCGAAGAGGGCGAAGTGTTGAGCCTAAATAGTAAATGGTCCCATGTTTATACAGCGCTTTTCCACCTTCAAGGCTCTCAAAGTACAATACAAAGCACAAAGTACAGTAAGGAACCACTCACTCATTCACACACACACACACACACACACACCAGTGTACGCAGACTCTGGGGGTGAGGTGGGTTAAGTGTCTTGCCCAAGGACACAACAACAGCTTCATCTGTGGGAGCTGGAATCACACCAGAGACCTGTGGGTCAGTGGATCTGACTGTTCAACCAATGATGTTTATTATAACTTCTTAGGTTCTTTTTTAAGACAATGTCGTCAAGTGTAAGATAAGATAAGATAAAATTTGTTTTGGGCACTGCAGCTGAAAAAAAACACAGTTACACTTCATACATTACACAACAGTCACAAGACACATGTAGCACATTTGTGCACTGCACAACCAAAAAGTGTCCAAAACATTGCACTAACCCTATTGCACAGATAATTATTGCACTGATAATTATTGCACAGATAATTATTGCACTAGCTCTATTGCACAAAGATTTTTGCAATTATTGCACCATTAAATAAAGTGACTAATTGTGCCTTTGTTCAGTGCAACAGATGAAAGTTTAAATCTGTTCCTCTTAAACTTAGGCGTCGATAGCGTCGCCTGATGGAGGATTTCATATTCACCTGCAGCAGGTGAGAGGAGTTTCCCCACAATCCATCTGGCCTGAACAAGCACAGAATTTAGAAAAAATGTCCTGAAATGTTCCTGCCAATCACCTCCATGGCCTTATTTACCAGTTTTCCAGTTTTGCACTGGACAGTTAAAGAGCCGAACCAGGCGACCGAACTGTAGCAGATCAGACTCTCCAGAACAGCAAGTGTATTTACTTTGTTGACATGTTTCGGCTGCTGTCTCCAAACCATCTTCTTAGCAGCCGAAACATGTCAACAAAGTAAATACACTTGAATACATTGGCTTACAAAAGAACCTAAGAAGTTTAAGTACTAAGAAGACATAATCACATCTTTGGGGCAATAATGTTGACGTTGCGAGCGGGATTCGAACCCCCAACCTTCAGATCAGTGGACAAACGCTCCAACTGAGCTTCTGTCACCATCCAACAGCTATAATACATAGTTTTAAGTTAGCAGTTCTTGCTCATTGAAAATATGTAAATAACGGTGAAATAATGTGGGACCACGAGGCTAAAACCGGCAGATCTCAGTCTTCATTAGTGTCACAAAGCGCACGTGTCATCAGGTTTAATCAGATTGTGTTCTGGTTTGCGATTGGCCGAGAGCTCAGACTGTAGAAGTGTTTTGGATTAACCTGCGGGAGGTGAGACCCACTGATCTACTTTAACCTGCAGGTAGCACGCGACACGACGCACTAAAACACTGACGCTGCAGCAAACACGCCCCATAAAACACTCGGTTTTGGTTTCCTCGCTATAACTCACAGTATAGAGATGTTAAATGTAGTTCAGAGCGGAGTATTTTCAATTAAAACCTTACACATGACTAATATTGTGGGCTTTAAAGGCCTGATCTTTATATTTTCAGCTTTCCAAACACATTCTGAGCATCCTAATTATAAAATTGTTGAGTTTATATGTGCTTTACTTTACTTCCTGCTTTGTGGAGGATAAAAATGCCCCATAATTAGATGCAAACAACACAGATTCATCAGATTTAATGTGGCAAACCCTGATGAAATATGGAACTGAGAAATGGAAACCCGAAGGAGGAGGTCTTTATGAACCTTCAGCAGTAAAATAAGGCTGTTCTCGTTTTTTTTTTTTATGTCTAATATCAATGTGTGTGCCTTGGGCAGTTTGGCCGGGCGATGCTCTGATCACATGACCACACACAGCCCTAAGTCTCGTGCCTGGACTCTAACAGGATTAACCCTGATTCCGAGCGGCGTCTCCGGGTAAACTGCTCCTCATCCTCAGAAACAAGAGGAAGGGCAACACAGAGGAGCGACAACGCAGCAACAAGGGCCCAGTTTACGCTATTTTCTGATGATTCTGACACGAAAAGACCCAGAGCTGTGTTGTGTTTCATTCACACACGTTTAACTCACAAACCTCCACTGTGCTTTTAAACTCCAAACACCTTCACTAGAATCATTTGGAATGGCCAGTAAAAGGAGCTGTTAACATGAATACTGCCACTTTGTGACATCACGAGGTGGAACAGAGCATTTTGAGCTCTGGAGATGTACAGACTAATAATAAAGAGTTACTTAAACATGTGTGAATGAAACAAAACACAACTCCAGGTCTGTTTTTGAGGAGGGAACAACATGGATAAATGTTGTTGATCTGCAACAGTATGTAACATTTCCGCAAAAAATAAGATCAAAGAAGAAGATAAAAACATGTTTTTTTGTTTTTCTTTTAATTTAGGCTGTTTTTAATAGAAGAAACGTGCGTCCTTACTGTGAGCGGTCTTGCATCTTCACAAACCTGACTCTTATTTGGCCTGGACGAGAACCTGACTCCTGCTTGTTTACATGGAAATGTTGTTCCTTCGACCATAACTGTCCACAGTATCACGTCACAGGTTACATACTGTGGCTTTAAGGCTGCGTAAACTATCCTGTAGATCAGGAGCCTCCAAACTCTCCACCTCCTTCCAAGTATCTCGCCAAAGGATTTCTGAATCGTCCATATTCTGCTCAAATTTGATGAACTCACGGTGTAAACGTATCATTTTGATGCCAAACTTTGTGCACTAATAAACGGATAAAGGTTTACGTTTAATAGGCATCTAACTATTCCCCATCTAAGGCTTTCTTATGTTCAGTTTCTCGTGACCACTGAAATCAGTTGCTCTTTGAAGACCCCTGCTGTAGATTTTGCTGGTAACTTGGCACCTGCACTGTTATATTCTTGTCATTTTGTACATTTTTGAGTTACTTTATAGAGTTTATTGTTTTCTACTTTATTTTATTTTATTTATGACATGGTTAGTAGTGTTTGTCTACGTTTCGCTCCAAGTACCGCAGCAGTTTCCTAATAGCAATAAAAACCTTTCTGATTTCTGACTTTCCAGTTATTATGCAACCAAAATCAGTGTATTTCAATTCTATTTTCTGTTCTATAAAATGCCAACTTATGTAAAAAAAAAAAAACATGTTATATAAGAGAGGAGTTATTGCAGCGTAATCTCTGTGGTCGCTGTGGTAGAACTGGGCTGTGTAATCTGAGTGAGGGGTTTTTCTATTTATGGATTGTGGTAAACGGTTTAATCCACACGTGGAACATCTGGAAAGGCTCCACACACATGGGACCTACACATGATCAAAGCTAAACTCCAACTACTCAGCACTTTATCTCAATAAAATGGCACTGGCACAATGGATTTTCTATTACGGTTCATCGATTTTGACAAAAACTAGTCCTGGACCAGAACTAGATCAGGATTCAGCCAGGACCAAGTGTAAAACCGCCTACAAACTTCTCTTTCTTCCCAGTCTAGCAGCAGTTTTAATACTTTTTCTTAACTTATAGTCAAACATTTGGAGAGCACAGATCAGAAAGATGAACTCCCGTGATATTTACCGCTCACGGTTGGTCCAAACGTGAGCACATTACCCCGATTTTAGCGTCGCTGCACCAGCTTCCGGTTTGTTTCAGAACTGATTTTAAGATTTTATTGTTTGTTTTTAAAGCTTTGAACGGACTGGCTTCACAGTACGTCTCGGATTTTGTCCAAATTTACATCCCGGCACATCCTCTGAGGTCTGAGGGCTCCAGCTCCAGCCTGTGGCGCCCAAGACGAGACTTAAAACGAAGGAGCACGGGGCCTTTTTCTGTGGCCCTAAACTGTGGAACGTTCTGCCCCCCCACGTCCGTTTAAGTGTTTTAAGTCTCGTCTTAAGACCCACTTTTACTCTCTGGCTTTTAACACAGTGTGAGTTGTGTGGTCATCTGTGTTTATTTAAATTTATTTTAATGTTTTTATTTTACCTTTTTATTGTTTTACGTATATTCTTGCTCTTATTTGATTTTACCAGCTTTTACGAGGACGAGTGGAGGCAAAAAGAGCTTTATTTTTACTTCTATTGGACATGTTTTATTTATATTGTGCAGCACTTTGGCAACTGTTTTGTTTATGAACTGTGCTGTAGAAATAAAGTGGATTGGATTTGTTTGTTCATAAACCAACAAGAATGAGGCTCCTGCTGTTGAGACTGGACCAGTTTGGACCAATCACAGAGCAGCAGACAAAGCGCCTAAACCAACCAAAACAAACATGGCGACTCCAAAAATAATGGTAACAGCGTGTTCTTGTGAGTGCGTTGCTGTACCTGGCCTGTATGTGGTCGAACAGATGCTCCCATCGGTCATTGACGTCCTTCAGCTTCTCGTTGACGTCGGTCTCTTTGGTTTTGTTGCTGGCCGAGATCAGCTGCTCCCCGAGCTTCTTCAGGTGAGTTTTATTCTCGCTGAACAGGTTTATCTCCTCCATACAGTCCTGAAATGAACAAAAACTGAGTTAAGGAAGTGAACTGGGCCATGAAACCTGTCTTAAAACAAAACATCAACATCACAAACTTATGTCGCGCCATAAGCTGAACAGCGACCACCAATACGCACTTCAGGAACTAACGCTCCCGTTCATTTTTCTCAGAGTTCTCATAGACCACAAGACCTATAGATATTATTTTAACTTAAAATATGTCTGAAACTATAAAGCACTAAGTCATTAAAACAATTCCCAAAGATCTTGCCTTTTAAACAGCCTTTTTGGACTTAAAACTACAGTTAACTCTTCCGATTTCTTCGAAAAGTCTATGGGAAAATTGAAAGAAAAATTCCCGTCCTGAACCTGAGCTCCGCTGTTTATTTAACCCCTCGTCTTCTGTTCCCAACGGCCTCTTCACACGAGACTCTCTCTAAATAAACTCATTTGAAGAGACAAAACAAAGCGAGTCTGTCACAGCTGTCGTCTCATTCTAAATGCCCCGGTGCACGAGCAACGTCAACGAGCAACGTCAACTCCCATTGGACAAAACAGTTTTCCAACGCAGAAGTGAAATTGTTTTGTTTATTAAGTTGTTTTCGATGAATATTGTGATTTAAAATGTCCAAATTCTAACATAATGATCCAGGGGCGTCACAGATTATAACTACAGAGCAGACAAAAGCACAAAATGTCTTTAAAGCTGGAAAAAGGCGACACCATGGACAGTTCCCCCTAATAAAGTCTGTACATTAAGAATTGGACAAGTTGTTTTTGCATTAACAGACTCAAAATGATTCTGTTCAGCTGCAAATGACTAAGGTTTGTATTTTTCTCTTCTTTTGCTTGGATTTACTTATATTGTGGCTTTAACATCTTTAAATATCTGTTTTCTTTTTCTGTAGAGCACTTTGAATGACAAATCGTGCTTTTACAAACCCATTTACCTTCTTGAGCTTCTCCACCATCTCCTCGATGTTCAGGTCGGAGCTGTGGGCCACTTTGTTTTCCATCTGCGTGAGCCACTCGCACAGCTCCCTGTTCTTCTCCTTAAAGATGATCCAGGCGTTCAGACGATCCGCGATCTCCTGTTTACGGAGGGACACCTGACACAGCAGAGAGGGAATACACGTGTTTATTATGTATTTTTATTTGTTTATTTCACTCACTGATGAAGTATAAGAAGACAATAACAGTGTCGTAATGTTAAACATACAAGAAATGCATGAAAAGAAGCAGAAAGACGAGTCATCTTGTGTTATCTGCCTGCGTTGAGTTACTTTAAAACATTTTAAACCAGTACATTTCACAAATATTAATCAATTCCAAACAGATATTTTCACTTTTATGCTCAACAACTTTCTTTCTTTAAAGGCTTTGCACCTGATTTTTACGGCCTAAAAACCGTGAAAAAACAGAACTAGATCATTTTAAACAGTTTGCAGAGGTCCCAGCGTCGCAATTTTTCACCGAGATAAGTTTATGAGTTTTCCTGTGACAGTAAAGCTAACAACAACTAGCATGACAACAAGCACTCCCTGATTATCCGACAACAGAAGCCTTTATAATCAGATGCAGACAGTATAGTGGACTTATTCTGACCTCCAGAGCCGCTTATACTAAATATTCTGTCCTGGGGCAAGACACATTTTGCTCAGAAACATGGAAAACAAACCCAGAGCCCGTGACCCAGAACAGTAAAAGTGAAAGTTCCTCCCCCCAAAAAAACAAAAGCTCGTTTTTAGCTCCATCTGTTCCCACACTGCCCCCACCACCCCGGAGTCAGACCCCCAACCTTTACTATCTGCCCCCCTTAAACTATCTTTAAACTATCTGCCCCCCGTCTCCTTCCTCCTCTCTTCAAAAGTCCCGCTGAAGATTTAAAGCTTTAACGGTTTCACTCGTTCACTTTATTATCTGCTGCTGCTCATCAAGGCAGGATCTGTACTACAACTGTGTTAGGGTTAAACAGTAGTAGTAGTAGTAGTAGTAGTAGTAGTAGTAGTAGTAGTAGCAGTAGTAGTAGTAGTAGTAGTTGGAATAGTTCTAGTTAGGATTAGAGGTTAGCAGTTGTACTAGTAATAGTATTAGTAACAGTAGTAGTAGTAGTAGTAGTAGTAGTAGTAGTAGTAGTAGTAGTAGTAGTAGCAGTTGTACTAGTAATAGTATTAGTAACAGTAGTAGTAGTAGTAGGTCTAAAACTAAACAAAACCAGGACTAAAATGAAAGGCCATATATGTAACTTTAGTAGGTGATTTAGTCCACCATCTCAGGACTAAACCAGAGCTAAACCAGGACTAAATCAGGACTAAGCTCAAAGACCATATTTGTAAAGGTGATTTAGTTCAGCATCGAAGGACTAAACCAGGATGAAACCAGGACAAACCCAGGTCTAAAGTAATGCTAAACCAGAACTAAAACAGTTTTAATACAATGCAAAACCAGGACTAAAGTCAGAGCTAAAACAAAACTAAAACCAGGACTAAACCAGGACTAAAACCAGAGCTACACCAGGACTAAACCAGTTTTAAAACAAAGCTAAACCAGGACTAAAGCCAGAGCTAACACAAAACTAAACCAGGACTAAACCAGGACAAAAACCAGAGCTACACCAGGACTAAACCAGTTTTAAAACAAAGCTAAACTAGGACTAAAGCCAGAGCTAACACAAAACTAAACCAGGACTAAACCAGGACAAAAACCAGAGCTACACCAGGACTAAACCAGTTTTAAAACAAAGCTAAACTAGGACTAAACTAGGATGAAACAAAACTGTAGTGAGTGATTTCTAGTTCACTATCACAGGACTAAACCAGGACAAACCCTGGTCCAAAACAATACTAAACCAGGACTAAAACCAGACCTGAACCAGGACTAAACTTAAAGGTCATATATGTAACATTAGTAGGTGATTTAGTCCACCATCTCAGGACTAAACCAGGACCAAACCAGTTTTAAAACAAAGCTAAACCAGGACTAAACTAGGATTAAACTAAACATTAGCAGGTGATTTCTAGTTCACTATTTCAGGACGAAACCAGGACAAACCCAGGTCTAAAACAATACTAAAGCAGGACTAAAACCAGGACTAAACTGGGACTAAAAAGAGCTAAAATAGGACTAAAAAGAGGAGACTTAAAGGTCATATATACCAGGACCAAACCAGCACAAAACCAGAGCTAAACAAGAGGAGACATTAGTGAGTGATTTCTAGATCTAAACCAGAACTAAACCAGGACTAAACCAAGACTAAACCAGGACTAAACCAAGACTAAACCAGGACTAAACCAAGACTAAACCAGGACTAAACCAGGTCTAAACCAGGTCTAAACCAGGACTAAACAAAACCAAACCAGGACTAAACCAGGACTAAACCAGGACTAAACCGGAACTAAACCAGGACTAAACCAGGACTAAACCAGGACAAACCCAGGTCTAAAACTAAACCAAACCAGGACTAAACCGGAACTAAACCGGAACTAAACCAGGACTAAACCAGGACAAACCCAGGTCTAAAACTAAACCAAACCAGGAGTAAACCAGGACTAAACCAGGACTAAACCAGGACTAAACCAGGACAAACCCAGGTCTAAAACTAAACCAAACCAGGACTAAACCGGAACTAAACCGGAACTAAACCAGGACTAAACCAGGACAAACCCAGGTCTAAAACAATATTAAACCAGGACTAAACCAGGACTAAACTTAAAGGACATATATGTAACATTAGTGAGAGATTTCTAGTTCTCCAGCTCTTCTCTTCTGCTTTTGTCTCTCACATCTGCTCCAATACACGAGCTGCTGTCTGTGTCTCTGTGGAAATGTCCCATTCAAATGTTAAAGGTCAAACCGAGACCAACCCAAACCCCAACATTAACATTAACCTCAGAGCGGCTCTGTGAAGGACTCAGACACATTTAAGGGTTTTGACAGTGCAAACACGAGGACAACATGGTGTTTTAAATGGTTTATATCCATGGCAACAGCGTTTTTAATCAATCTGAAACCCGTAGATGAGTCTGATTTTTGATTTCGGGACATAAATAACAGAAACTTGTATTAATTCTTAACACAACACAGTCCAATTTCTTCCTCGAAAGCCTCGTGTCTGCTCCAAACCACAGGACCTCTCCGGTAAAAACGCCCGAGCTGAACATTAACCGTAAGAAGTGACTGAAGCTTGAGTAAAACGTGAATAATTGCGCCGCTTACTTCTCTGTACTTTCTACTCCTCCACATTATTGAACACAGAACTGGACTGAAAAGTAAAAATTCTAAACAGAATAAATGGTCGATTCCTGTGTAGCTTCAAGTAGCTTCTCTACATCTAAAAATCTGCGTGAAATATTTTTACTTTTACTCTTCAAGTACATTTTTTAAAGGGGCATTTTAATACAGATTTTTTCGTGTGATACTTTTTCTTTTAACGTGAGTATTTTTTCTGCTCCAGTATTTCTACTTTTCAAAGCCTGAACCAGGACTAACCTCAAAAACAGGGACCAAAACACGGCCCTAAACCTGTACTTAAACCTACAGCTGTGAAATGACAAGGTTTGGGACAAAAGAAAGACTCACGGTGTAAATATTCAACTGGAGACGGCTGTAACTGTAATATACGCATGAATATCCACTTTAAACCAAATGCACAAGGATTAAGGGCGAGAAAACAGCACGAAAACACAATCGGAGGCAATAATGACACGAGGGATTTAAAGATAAGTCACTTTTCTGATGGAAGATAAGCAAAACTAACCTTATATCGTGCAACAAAGCCAATATCTTTAACCAAAATAGACGTTTTTCGGAGCAATAAACATGAATATTTATAAAACAGACTAAAGTTCTGTCATCAGTAATAGTTAAATTTGGATTAGTTCGATATAACCGGGCTAAACTCAAGTCCAGAACTAGTTTGAGTCAGTATTTACTATGCTTAAACATAACAGCAAAGGCAATATTTACATCTTTTAACCAAGACTCACCAGTGTCTAAACATGACGTAAACTGGGACTAAACTGGGACTAAACCTGGACTAGAACAAGACGTAAATTAAGACCTAACCAGGCTTCAAACAGGACTTAACTAGGGACTAAATCTGGACTAAACATGGGTTAAATCGGAACTAAAACAGAATAAACTCAGGTTTCAAACTGGACTTGAAGCCGAACTTACCCAGACCTAAAACAACAGTTAAAACCAGGACTAAACCAGGACCAATCCATATGTAACACAAAATTAATCCAGAACTAAAACAACAGTTTAGACCAGGACTAAACTAGGACTAGCCCGGGTCTAGGCCAAGACTAAACCTGGATGAACCCAGGATTAATACAAGAATGAAACCAGGACCCAAACTGGACCCAAACTCAGGTCTAAAACAGAAACTAAACCAGGACTTAACCCATTCTAGAACTAGACTTAAACCAGGTCTAACCCAAGTCTAAAACTGGACTTAACTGAGGATTAGCCCAGGTCTAAAACTAGACTTAAACCAGGACTAACCCAGGTCTAAAACTAGATTTAAACCAGGACTAACCCAGGTCTAAAACTATACTTAAACCAGGACTTAACCAGGTCTAAAACTAGACTTAAACCAGGACTTAACCAGGTCTAAAACTAGACTTAAACCAGGACTTAACCAGGTCTAAAACTAGACTTAAACCAGGACTTAACCAGGTCTAAATCTAGACTTAAAGCAGGACTTAACCAGGTCTAAAACTAGACTTAAACCAGGACTAACCCAGGTCTAAGTCTAGACTTAAAGCAGGACTTAACCAGGTCTAAAACTAGACTTAAACGAGGACTAAACCAGGTCTAAGTCTAGACTTAAAGCAGGACTTAACCAGGTCTAAAACTAGACTTAAACCAGGACTAACCCAGGTGTAAAACTAGACTTAAACCAGGACTAACCCAGGTCTAAAACTAGATTAAACCAGGACTAACTCAGGTATAAAACAGAAGTTAAACCAGGACCGAACCAGGTCTAAAACAGGACTTAAAGCAGGACTAACCCGAGCCTAAAAATTGACTTAACCAGGCCTTAAACAGTACTTAAACCAAGACTAACCTAGGTCTAAAACTGGACTTGAACCAGGACTGAACCAGTTCTAAAACAGTACTTAAAGCAGAACTAACCCAGGTCTTAACAGTGCTTAAACAGGACTAACTCAGGTTTAAAAGAAGACTCAAACCATGTCTATAACAGTACTTAAACCAGGACTAATTCAGGTCTAAAAGAAGAGTTAACCCATGCCCTAAACAGCACTTAAAGCAGGACTGAACCAGGTCTAAACCAGGACTTAACCATGTCTTAAACTCTACTTAAACCAGGACTGAACCAGGTCTAAACCAGGACTTAACCATGTCTTAAACTCTACTTAAACCAGGACTGAACCAGGTCTAAACCAGGACTTAACCATGTCTTAAACTCTACTTAAACCAGGACCGAACCAGGTCTAAAACAGGACTTAACCATGTCTTAAACTGTACTTAAACCAGGACTGAACCAGGTCTAAAACTTGACTTAAACCAGGACTGAACCAGGTCTAAAACTTGACTTAAACCAGGACTAACCCCGGTCTAAAACTGGTCTTGACCCATCCCTCTTTCCCTCTTTCCCTCTTTCCCTCGTTCCCTCTTTCCCTCCTCACCTTGACACAGAGCTCGTCCCACTGCAGATGTAGAAACTCCACCTGCTCCTGCAGCAGCAGCTCGTCCTCCGCCAGGATGAACTGGGACAGATCCATCTTCAGGGCCTTGAGGTCGGACAGGCAGCCGGCCCAGTCCTCCATCAGCTCCTCGCTCTCCTGCATGTCCACATACCCGTCAAAACCTGCTCCAAACCCTCCCAGAATGCACGGCGCTGTGGCCTGTATGTGCGGCTATGGAGCGGAGTGAGAGTGTTTCTGTTTGTGTGTCTGCAGAAGCTTCTCCTCCTCCTCCTCCTCCTCCCTCCTGTCGTTAAACCCCGCCCACAGGAGGATTATGGGACGTCCCAGGACAGAGGTGGGGGGAGGAAGAGCAGGTCTGTCGCGCTAAATGACTCCAGTTTGCAGAATATTATGTCGGACGCTGCAGAAAGCAACACTGGGCCGAGTTAAAATAAACAGATTTGACTTTATTTGTGCAGATTCAACTTGACGAGTAAAAAGATCCACCGATGGAGTCAGTGTTTTTCTTAATTCAAGCAACATTCAACAACACAGTTTCTTATTTTAAGTAGAAAAAGTTGTTGTTTTTCTTCTTTTAAGTGTATTTTCATATATTAAATACAAAACGTCCGGTTCCATTGGCAGATTTACTCTTAATTTGAGTCGTCTTGATTTTAGTTTTTGCAGTGAAGTCCTCATCCTTCTGTTCTTACTGGAGTCAAATATTTGAACATGCAGTACTTTGAAGTACTTTGAGGTACTTTGAAGTAACATTACACTTACTTGAGTACATTATGAGTTACTATAAGATGCTGCTTCATCTTAATGGACAGATTTGGTGAAAAAAAAAGTGTTTTTACTGTTGCCAAAACCACATTTCTGCTTTATTTTTCACAATTATATACATATATAAACATTAACACAATAATTATACGTGTGACGACTTTAACTTGTGCTTAAATAAATGATGGAGGAGTGGAGAGAGGGAAGAGTGAAAGAAGGTGTGAATGAGAGAGAGAGAGACAGAGACAGGGAGGGCAGGAAAAGAGAGAGTGGAGGTAATAAAAAAGAGAAAGAAAGAGTGGGAGGGATAAAGAGGGAGTGAGACAGAGGGAGAAAAAGAAAGAAAGAAAGAAAGAAAGAGAGGCAGAGTGAGCGAGAGAGAAAGAGAGAAAGAGAAATAAAAAAGAAAGAGAGTGGGAGAGACAGAGAGAGAAATAAAGAAAGAGAGTGAGAGAGACAGAGAGAGAGATAAAGAAAGAGAGTGCACAGAGACAGAGACAGAGAGGAATGAAGAAAGAGTGAGAGAGACAGAGTGAGAAAGAAAGAAAGAAAGAGAGTGAGAGAGACAGAGAAAGAAAGAAAGAAAGAAAGAGAGTGAGAGAGACAGAGAGAGAGATAAAGAAAGAGAGTGAGAGAGACAGAGAGAGAGAAATAAAGAGAGTGAGAGAGACAGAGAGAAAGAAATAAAAAAGAAAGAGAGTGGAAGAGAGAGAGAGAAATAAAGAAAGAAAGAGAGTGAGAGAGACAGAGAGAAAGAGAAATAAATACAGAGTGAGAGAGAAAGAGGAAAAAGAAATAAAAATGAAAGAAATAAGAGAGAGAGAAATAAAGAAACAGAGTGAGAGAGAAATAAAGAAACAGAGAGAGAGATACAGAAACAGAGTGAGAGAGGCGGACGGAGAGGCGGACGGAGAGGCGGAGCAGTCAAACCTGTTCTGAACTGGGTAAATGCGTAAATACAAACGGCTCAGGGGGAAACACGTGGGGAGAACGACAGATGAGAAAACAGGAGCACGTTTTGGTTTGTGAACTTCGGCCACTGACAGTAAAACTTTTTCTTTCTTTTCTTTTCCACTTCTGAATTTAAATCAAACTAAAGGAACTCACTGCAGACACACGAACACAGAAACACACATTTAAAGGCACAAAATGGTCCACGTTATTCCATTTGTTCTAATGTCGTTTCCTCACCACAAACACACCTGGAGCCGTGTTTGCCTCATTCACACGTGTCCCGTTCTCTGTCCCACCTCGTGATGTCATGTGGTGATACAGGAAGTGCTCCACTGTTGCTCCACGGCCAAATGAAAACTTTTACTGCATGACATCACGAGGTGGAACGGAGCATTTCTGAGTTTTGGAGAAACAAACGAAACACGAGTCCAGGTGAGACAGAGGGAGAAAAATAAAGAAAGAAAGAGAGTAAGAGAGGCAGAAGGAGGGAGAGAGAGAAATAAAAAAGCAAGCGAGAGAGAAAGAGAGAAAGAGAAATAAAAAAGAAAGAGCGTGGGAGAGACAGAAAGAGAGAGAAATAAAGAAAGAAAGAAAGAAAGTGGGAGAGACAGAAAGAGAGAAATAAAGAAAGAAAGAAAGAAAGTGGGAGAGACAGAGAGAGAAAAAGAAAGAAAGAAAGAAAGTGGGAGAGACAGAGAGAGAAAAAGAAAGAAAGAAAGAAAGTGGGAGAGACAGAGAGCGAAAAAGAAAGAGAGTGAGAGAGACAGAGAGAGAAATAAAGAAAGAAAGAGAGTGAGAGAGACAGAGAGAAAGAAAGAAAGAAAGAAAGTGGGAGAGACAGAGAAAAAGAAAGAAAGAAAGAAAGTGGGAGAGACAGAGAGAAAAAGAAAGAAAGAAAGAAAGAAAGTGGGAGAGACAGAAAGAGAGAAAGAAAGAAAGAAAGTGGGAGAGACAGAGAGCAAAAAATAAAGAAAGAAAGAAAGTGGGAGAGACAGAAAGAGAGAAATAAAGAAAGAAAAAGTGGGAGAGACAGAGAGAGAGAAAGAAAGAAAGAAAGAAAGAAAGTGGGAGAGACAGAGAGCAAACAATAAAGAAAGTGAGAGAGACAGAGAGAGAAATAAAGAAAGAAAGAGAGTGAGAGAGACAGAGAGAGAGAAATAAAGAAAGAAAGAAAGTGGGAGAGACAGAGAGCAAAAAATAAAGAGAGTGAGAGAGACAGAGAGAGAAAGAAGGAAAGAGAGTGAGAGAGACAGAGAGAGAAATAAAGAGAGTGAGAGAGACAGAGAGAGAAAGAAAGAAAGAGAGTGAGAGAGACAGAGAGGAAAAAATAAAGAGAGTGAGAGAGACAGAGAGAGAAAGAAAGAAAGAAAGAGAGTGAGAGAGACAGTAACTTAATGTCTCTCTCTTTAATTTTATGATAATTATTTATGTTTTGATTTGTTTGTACTGTGATTTTAATGCATTTCTTGTTCTGTAAAGCACTTTGAATGAACAAACTGTGCTGTACAAATAAACTTTCAAACATTATAACGTGTCTCAAAGCTCACGAGAGTCTTAAAGCCTTCAGGACATGCACTGGTTTTCCTCATTATGGCGTAAATATCACTTAAATAACAGCGTTCTTCACATACGAGACTGAAATAACAGATTATACAGATTACATGTTTGCTCTTGGCCTGCGTGGGGCGTCATTCAGTAAACACATTTCTATTTAAAGCCCAGGACACCACACCTACGGCACAGGGGTTTGTTTGAGAACATACGAGGCGCTTACAACATTTACTTAAGGCTAAACACCGGATATTAACCTGATCTATGCTGAAAATGTCCTTTATTTTAACATGTCAAAACCACATTTCTGTTCCTAGTCCTTGACAACACCTGATTACCAAAACCACAAGCGGAAATAGCAGTAAAAAGTCCCATATTGTGTTATTTTGTGATGTGTTTTCATGTTTTTTCAGAGCTGGAGTTGTGTTTTAGCAGCCAAATATCAGCGGCTGATTTGCATATTTATAAGTAGCTAATGTGGCCTGTCCTGCGTAATTTAAAGATGTTAAATGTGGCCTAAAATACAGAGCAAAAACAGAAACATAACTGGGACTATCACACTGACCAGAGATTATTAACAGGAAGCTGATCATAAAACCAATAATCAAACATTAACTTAAACACGTGCTGTTCAACGAGCACTTTAACGAGATAAAAACTACAGTTATTTACTATTTTTAGGATGAATTACTTAAGGAAGGAATAATAAACTGTGTCTGTATAAAGATCGGGAAAAATATGTGGATTTTACACAGAGCTGGTGTCATAAAGCTACAAGAATTCACTGTAAACATATTTAAAGCATGTTTTTGTTTTGAAAATGTTTTATTCATTGAAAACAACATAAAATGTGTAGCTCGTTTCAGTTTTGTTTTTCCTCCCTGCACTAAGTCACTCCCCCTTCAGAGCGCTCAACCAGTACTAAACCAGGTCTATCCCAGGTCTCAAACTGGACTTGAACCAGGACCAGGTTTACCTCAAGATTAAACTAAAATGAAACTATGATTAATCCAGGTCTAAAACAAGAATGAAACCAGGATTAAACTAGGACTAAACCAGGTCTAGACCAAGACTAAACCCGGATGAATCCAGGATTAATGCAAGAATGAAACCAGGTCCCAAAATGGACCTGAACCAGGACTAACCCAGGTCTAAAAGAGGAGTTAACCAGGACTAACCCAGGTCTAAAAGAGGAGTTAAACCAGGACTAACCCAGGTCTAATACAGGAGCTAAACCAGGACTAACCCAGGTCTAAAAGAGGAGTTAAACCAGGACTAACCCAGGTCTAAAAGAGGAGTTAAACCAGGACTAACCCAGGTCTAATACAGGAGCTAAACCAGGACTAACCCAGGTCTAAAAGAGGAGTTAACCAGGACTAACCCAGGTCTAATACAGGAGCTAAACCAGGACTAACCCAGGTCTAATACAGGAGCTAAACCAGGACTAACCCAGGTCTAAAAGAGGAGTTAAACCAGGACCAATCCAGGTCTAAAACAGGACTTAAATCAGGACTAACCCAGGTCTAAAACTGGAGCTAAACCAGGACTTAACCAGGTCTAGAATGGCACTTAAACCAGGATTTAACTAGGCCTAGAACAGTACTTAAACCAGGTCTAACCCAGGTCTAAAACAGGACCTAAACCAGGATTTAACCAGGTCTAGGACTGTCCTTAAACCAGGACTAACCCAGGTCTAAAACTGGAGCTAAATCAGGACATAACAAGGTCTAGAACAGCACGTGAACCCGGACTAACCCAGGTCTAAAAATGGGGTTAGACCAGGACTTAACCAGGTCTAAAACTGGACTTAAAGCAGGACTAACACACTAAGTCACTACATTTTTCCTCTTTAAAGACAATTCTTATAAAAATCCAAGCGAATAAAACAGAATTCTGACACTCCTAATTTAACTATTAGTAAAACAACACCAAAAGTTATTCATTCTTTACCTTGATAAACTCCTCGTCCTTCTGCAGATCCTCGTCACACTCGGGCAGCGATTGGTTCAGCCTGGTTTTCACGTCCTTCAGCTGGCGCCTGCTATTGGTCAGTCCGGCCTCACAGCGCTCCCAGTTCTGACCAATCAGAGACACGCACAGGGCGAGCCACGTAAATAAACTCATTTCGTGTATTTATTTATTGACTACAAAGACAAATTGTACTTAAATTTGTGATATACTTTTTAAAATCTTCACAATTCACCACATTAAAACCGGGACTAAACCCA
Organism: Odontamblyopus rebecca; assembly: GCA_030686955.1. Lineage (NCBI taxonomy): Eukaryota > Metazoa > Chordata > Actinopteri > Gobiiformes > Gobiidae > Odontamblyopus > Odontamblyopus rebecca. The sequence goes on along the minus strand of CM060670.1, from coordinate 6,225,706 downwards.
AAACTAGACCAGGACTACACAAGACCAACCAAAGTCCACTCAAGGCCTAAAACGGACTATGTGAACCGCTAAACAAATACAACAATCCCATGTATTTCAGATCATGTTTGTAGAGGTGTAAACTACAGGGTTATAGAAGCTTTTACACAGAATAAAACCCCACAGAGACACAGCATTTTAAACAGGCAAATTCTAAAATATAAAATAATATTAGTTTCTATTCAACTTTTTCAAATATTTCCAGTGTCAGGAGCATAAATCTGTGTTTAACATTTAGATTTTAAGTATTTTTAGTGTAAAATGTCATGTGGTGCGACCGAGAATAACCTTAAAATTGTTTTATTTTCTAAAACATGGTTGGGATATTAATCTAAGTTCTGAGTAATATGAAGTGTATAGAAACAAACTGTTGCATTTCTTTAGATTTTTAATGCATATTGATATTTTCTTTTGTGTTCAATATGACAGTCGCCTGCTTGTGTTTAATGAACAAACCCTGGAAAATGCTGAAAATGAAGAAAAACGCCTAAAGAACCGTTCACCCAAGTCGACTTTGTCTGTTATTAAACTCCAGCCATAGAATTCCTGCTGTTATTAGTGGCACCACATGATGCACGGTCGCACCACATGACATTTTAACACTTTAAGTACAAAAAACCTGCAGAATAACTCATGATTTCTGAAAAAAATTATTTGGTTCCACGGAGGTCAGAGGTGCTACAGAAATGTGCTGAATTATTATGAAATTTGAACCTTTTAACTGAGGAAATTGCAGTTGGACAGAGTCACGTCATTGACCCATAAACACTGTGTGCTTGATGAATCACTGAGTCGTCCGTGTGAGCAGCACCTGTGTGAGCGAATGAGGATTACTCCTGTGAGACAGATGGAGCAGAGCAGATGTCTTAAGTTTAGGATTAAAATGTCTCACTGTTGCATCACTGTTTGTTCTACCTGAGACTTAAGGGAAAGAGGCCAGAGCCAAAACTGGAATCATTTATATGTAGAGACGTCACGATAACGTAAATCTGGTGATATCGTATCGTCAAAGGTCTCACAATAACATCGTGGAGCATCACGATATATCGAATCCCGAGTCTCTTTGCTTAAATGAACAGTTCTGATGCTAAAAAAAACAGAGGGAACTACATAGACCATGATCCTTTGCTCCGTTTCAGTGCAGACGACATGAAGAAATAACTGTTCTAAGCACTTTTACATCTTCATTCTTTGGATTAAGTCTTATGAAGGCGTTTTAGAGGAAAAAGGAGCAGATTCACAGGTTAAATATCGCAGTAAATCTGGTGCAGTGAGATGTTTATGGTGAAAATATCGTACAGAGAGATTTGGATTTTGTTCCATCCCTAATGACAATAAATGTTGCACCAAATGACTGGTCAAAGCGTTTTATAATGTCAGTCTTGTTATTATGTAGAATATCGTAACATCGTGAACTTTCCCACGATATTGCAATAAATATCGTACCGTGAGGTTCAGACTATGAAGATATCGTATCGTGAGACTTGGCTATGGCTACACCTCTAGTTGTATGTGCATTTCTGATTGGAGTGACTTTAAATGATCAGATTTAAGCTATTTTAAGCTTTAATTATGTTAATTGCATTTGTTTTTTGTTTGTTTCTTTCATTTTGGTTGTTCCACTGCGCTGGAAAACTGTGTCCTTACTGTGGGCAGGCTTGCATCTCCACAAACCTGACTCTTACTTGGCCTAGCACTAAGGGTGTAACAGTTCTCCCCTCTTCTCTCAATTGTGAAATCAACCTGCCGGCGTTCGGCTGACGGGGCGTCCACAGCTTTCAGAAAGGTCGGATTTTGTAGGATTCTTCTGTAGTTTTACGATATGAACTTTTTTTTTAAATCGTCAAAGCGTCTGAAAATCAGCTTTGTAAGAGTTAGCCTAGCCTAGCCTCGCTCTGGGCCCGCGCTCCGCTCTAGCAGCTCACGCTCTGATTGGTCAGAACTGTGTCTCTGACGTCACATGTTGGGCGGCAAATCAGGAAGTAAATTCAGAAGTGAAAATCTTTTTTTTGTGCTCATGCGCCAATGAGCCCAGACCACTCAAAACAACCCATCCAAAACTCCATCTTGGATTCATCTTCCAGATTTTATTATAGTTCTATGGTTACAGGTGAGATCTGTGATTTTACTGGACAAGTTCTCTTAAAATAAACAACCTCTAGACTAGAATGAAGCCGTCTCAGAACTAGTGAGTCGATAATAAACCTGAAAACAAGATGAATAACCTGATATAAGTTTGAAAATCTTGGCCAGATCAGAGACATTTGCAGTTTATATGTTTAATACCAACAGGGAACATCCCAGGCAAAGCAATAACCTTCAATTAGAAATGTCTTTGTGCGTTTAGCTTGTGTTAGACATGCTTTTAATGCCAGATGCCCTCCCTGAAATCTATCTTTATCCATGTTTTCCTGCTGGTTTTAGAAATGTGAGCGTACAGTCGAGCCCATAGTTCCAGATCAGACCTTTAGTGTAACTGAATCCGTAGTTTCTGTTGTGGTGTGGGCTCGTTCAGGATGAAGTCATGGCATTGTCTGGGATCAGCTCCTGTTACTGAGAATCTGACGGCAAACCTGAGCGGGCAGAGTGCAAGGCTCGAGGGCACGGGGGACAAAACCGTCAAGACTAAAGTGCATATAGGACAAACGGGACAATGGTGAAGTATAGGAGCCTGGTCCAGATGTACAGACAGGACCAGGATCAGGTTCAGGGGGAAATAGTGAAGCTTTTATCGAAATATCCACAGCCTCTGGTTAAATTTAGGTTCATTACACACGTTTGATACAAGACACCCGGAGTTTCCTCTTCTTTCACACAGTGTTTCTATAGGATCCATGTGCACAGTGATGACACCACATGTTACAGATATTATAGGTTGTGTTCAAAATGTAAAGGGACAGTTCAGAATATTGGACATTGGGCCTCATTTCCTCGTGAGCCAGAGTGTTGGAGACGTGTGGAGACACTTTTTTAACTATTCCATCTGGTCCTTGTATTTGCAGAGGTTGCTGGTGCTAGGCTAGTGCATGTCAATGGCCACAGCCATCCTGCCACTACGGTTTTTATCAGTGCTTATACTGCATGCATATTAGGCATGTGGTTTTAAGTTTAATTTCTGTAAAATGTAAACAAATACAGTGCTGTGCATATGTTTACATACCCTTACAGAATTAATGGTTTCCTGCCCATTTGTAAGAGAAAATGAATGATGACACCAAAAACTGGTTTTCCATGTGTGGTTAGTGAACAGTGGAAGCCATTTATTGTGAAACAAATGTGAGAACTCAATTTGAACCAAAATAACAACAGAAATTTCCCAAAGTACCCTGATCAAAAGTTTACATACCCCAGTTCCTAATACTGTGTATTTCCCCCTTTAACATCAATAACAGCTTTAAGTCTTTTGTGGCAGTTGTCAATGAGTCTCTTAATCTTCTCAGATGGTAAAGCTTGGCAAAAAGCCTCCAGTTCCTGTAGATTCTTGGGCTGTCTTGCATAAACAGCACATTTCAGGTCTCCCCAGAGTGGCTCAATAATATTGAGGTCAGGAGACTGAGATGGCCATTCCAGAACTTTCACCTTGTGTTGCTGTAGCCACTGACAGGTTGATTTGGCCTCATGTTTTGGGTCATTGTCATGCTGGAATGTCCAAGTACGTCCCATGCGCAGTGTTCGGGCTGAGGAGTGCAGATTTTCTTCCAGTATTTTTTGGTAACTGGCAGCATTCATTCTGCAATCGACTCTTACCAAATTGCCTGTGACTTTGTAGCTAACACAACCCCAGAACATCAGGGATCCACCACCATGTTTCACCGTTGGAATGGTGTAGTTTTCATTATAGGCCTTGTTGATTCCTCGCCAAACATAACGTCTATGATTTTTGCCAAAAAGTTCAATTTTGGTTTCATCACTCCAAATAATTTTCTCCCAGAAGGTTTGGGGTTTGTCTCTGTGGAGTGTGGCATACTTGAGACGTGCTTCTTTGTGGCATTTCCTTAGCAGTGGCTTTCTTCTGGCAACTCTACCATTAAGGCCATTTTTCTTCAAGTGCCTTCTTACTGTACTGCTTGAGACATCCACATGGCATTCTTTCAGTGACAGTTGAATTTCCCTGGATGTTATCTGGGGCCTTTTCTTCGCATCCCGAACATTTTTTCTTTCCGTGGTGGGGGAAATTTTGCTTGGCCTACCAGGTTGTGGTATGATGTCTGTAGTTCCTCTTGCTTTCCACTTCTTAATTAGAGTCTGGACAGTGCTGACAGGCATTATCAACTGTTTGGCAATTTTCTTATATCCCATTCCTGATTTGTAAAGGTGTACTACCTTCTCCCGCAGATCTTTTGACAATTGCTTTGCTTTCCCCATGATTCTTCATCCAAGACGTTAGCGCAACACCACATGAAGGATCCAACGGTTTCTCAGTAGTACAGCAACTCACTGACTTTTAAACACACTACTAATTACAAGGCAATAGATCACAGGTGAACATAGTTACCTTTAATAGCTATCCAATCTCATTTGTGTCACATTGGGTGCAGGTTATCAGGCCAAATGAAAATGGTATGTAAACTTTTGATCAGGCTACTTTGGGTGATTTCTGTTGTTATTTTGTTTCAAATTGAGTTCTCACATTTGTTTCACAATAAATGTCTTCCACTGTTCACTAACCACACATGGAAAACCACTTTTTGTGTCATCAAGCATTGTATCTTACAAATGGGCAGGAAACCATTAATTCTGTCAGGGTATGTAAACATATGCACAGCACTGTATGTGCAAAGCTGCATTAAACACATTATTACTCAAAGTCTATAATGAGTGGAGTACAGGAAATGTAGAGCGGTGGTCGAGAAGAACAATCACAGCCCTTATTGTCTGCGTCACTTTCTCGAGCGGGAACTTTCTCCTCTTCAGCCTCGTCCCCTCTCGACTCTCGGCTTCAGTAAAACATCTCCGTCACAAACTTTTGGGCTCAGCGTCGCACATGAAGCGTCAGTCAGGTTTTTTCTTCTTCCTCGCTGCGTGTGGATGGAAATCTCCGAGCGGAACCACGTTTGAAGAGGAGAGAGAGCGGAGGGGGGGAAGTCCTGCTGTGGGTTTAGCTCCTTATGCAGATTTTTTTCATGAAACTGATATGAACTTCCACAATACTTTATATTTGTGTATATGTTTGTGCATTTTCTCATTTTTTAAACATGTAATTACATAAATCAGACAAGCCCAAACTATGGCCCGAGGGCCAAATGCGGCTCTTCAACTAATTTTTCTTGGCCCTTATTACATTAAGCGTACTGCTTAAAAAGTACTTTTTTAACCACCTGTTTTTGAAAATCTATCATGATAAAGCAAAAATACCAAATTGTGTGAAGATCTAAGCATGAATAAAGGTCTTGTGGCTCATTCCAACCAAATGCACAGCTATAGATTATTACTTTAGTACTGATCACCGGTCTGTGGCCCTCAGTCGGCCCTCCACTTCATCTGTATCTGATTTGACCCTTGATGACAAAAGTTTGGACACCCCTGACATAAGTGGTTTTCATTCATTCAGAATTCTGCACAAAACAGCTTAATAACAGAAGTTATTGCTAATCAAGTGCTGTAGACACAAGCTTTACTGAGCTAATTATCAAATTAAATAAAATGAAAGCATTAACCAGTGTTTCTTTTTATCTTTTTTTTTGTCATGCAAGTTTGGTTCACAGAAAGATATTAATATTAAGGATTTAAGAACCACGACAGGAAAATAAGAAGGATTAAAAGTTTATACAGTATATCTGTGGCTAAATGAACCATGTCCAGGTAAATCCCATGTATTAGACCAATGTTCTAATCTCAGTTCTACCTTGATGATGTCTCCGGTCAGGTCCATCCTTTTGGCCAGGAGCCCGTGCAGACTGTCCCACTCGTGCTGCAGCGTCGCCAGCTCCGTCTGCAGCTGGGCCTGGGTCTCCTGGTCCCCCATGGAGAAGAGCTGCCGTCCCACCTCCAGAGTGTGGAAGAAACTGCTCTGGTACTGCTCAAACTTCACCTCCGTGTGCTGGAATCAACAAGGAAAAGCAGGATTAAACAGGGAGGGGCTCTTAATGGCTCTGGGGTTTGGGTTCAGACTGATTAAAGCCTCGCGTTTAGTGATGTTAATATAATCAATCAATCAAACTTTATTCATAGAGCCCTTTACGACACTTAATCAGCTGAAGTTATTCATCAGTTTCACTAATTTAAAGGTGCACTATGTAACTTTTGTTGAGGGTCGAGGGTCCGTCACTGCTTTTTTCTATGGAGATGTCACTTCTTTGCCAGGAATGTTCCACAAAATGACATGAAACAGCTCTACCGTACATTTATTCAAGTACAGGTGGGTTTATATCTCAAAAATACCTACGAATGTCTCCACAAAGAAAAGCAAAAAACATTTCCATGAAGAAAAGCATGTGACAGCCCCTCCAGCAGTAAAGTTACACAATGCACCTTTAGAATCTGATCTAAACGGGGCCACAAACACTCTCCAAGTTTTCCAGTAATTATCAAATTTACCAAAGTCGAGTCTCATGGAAAATGTCAGTTTTTCCGTTACATAAATAGTAGAGAAAAGATTTGGTGTTGGGGCAGATTTATGAAGCTGGTCAAAAATATGCGACACTTTTCCACAGGGATTTTGCCGTAGAAAAGCTCTGATCGGAAGTTGCGCAACTCAACATCGCCGCGCATCCTGCCGTTGTGATAATCGTCTGCTGTTGTTGTTATGATGCGCTCTGACCTGCAGGAGGAGCAGCGAGCGGCGCAGCTCCTGGAGGCTGCAGTGGGACAGTCCAGCGGGGGGCAGCAGAGCGCGGGTCTGGGACAGGAAGTGGTGCAGTTTTCGGGTGGTGCGGTGGTACAGGTGCCAGTGTCGGACCAGCCCCTCGATCAGAGCGCGGCGCTGGTCGGCTCTCTGCAGCGCCCCCTGCCAGTGCTGACGCAGAGCGGCCAGCTTCAGCAGGAAGTCGTCTCTGAGGACACGGAGGAAAAAGGCTGTGAACACAAACTATCGCTCGGGATATTGTGGATGTTTATTTTAGGGAGACATTTCAAATCACGCACTTTATACTGAACATTTTACTATAAGAAAACTATACCTGACCTGTACATTTGGATAAACTACACTGCAAAAAACCAAATCTAGTCAGGCTAAAATGACTTGGGTTAAGGAAGTTTTAGGACGATTTGAGTAAATTTCACTTAACAAGTAAAATGATCTGTCAGTGCACTTAAAATAAGAAAAACAACAACTTTTTGCACTTAAAATAAGAAATAAAATCGAATGTTGCTTGAATTAATTGCTGTTTTTTCCAGTGTAGGACAACTGCCACCAAAACAACTCGTTTCAAAAACAGTTTCTTTCCCAAATGCCGTAAATGTCCTGGATTCCTGCAGGCAATAAACTTGAACTCTCTGGTCTACTGGAAAAACGTCATAATTGTTTGCGTCCTGATTGTTTGATGGATTTTCTGGATGTCTGTTTGTCCAGCTGTCGTGTCTTAAAGCTCGGTGTATGTCGTAGGCTGAGAGGTTTCTGTATTTCTGTTTGTGGCGTAAGATTGTGGAATAAGTTAAATGTGGAGCTCAAGGAACGTCCGAATTTAAAGCAGTTTTAAAAAATGTTTAAAGAAATTACTTTGTCACATTACACTGATGAATTAGCTGCTTTTTGAGACAGTTGGTTTGAAAGGATCTAATGTTTACTGTGGTTGATCAGCACAGTTTAATTTAAATGCGAACGACGACTTAGGTCTGTAAAGTCGCTTGGTTAAGTCCTAATAAAAGACTGACAGGAAGTGAAAAAGGACTAACTTTCTAATTTTGGAGAAGGGGTGAGATTTAATACGTTTTTTTTTTCTTTTTCGGGCAAATTTGATCGTCCTTGTTTAAATGTTTTATTTAATTTTTTTCTCTCTCTTCTTCTTTCCTTTTGTTTCTTGTATTTGTCTGTACATATGATTTTGTGCACTATGCTCGAAATAAACCATAAACTATAAAATTATAACTATTAAAAAAAAAACTGCTCAAGAAGATGCACTGGAAACAAATGCCACCGGCCTAAGATTGTGGTCATTAAAGAATCAATCAATCAATATGTGGTATGTTGTTGGTATGTTGTTAGTTCAGTAGTCCAGAAAAGTGCGATATAAAACTGATGCATTATTATTATTATTATTATTATTATTGCTCTGTTACAGCAGCAGTTTCTCTACCTGTGGTCGACCTCTCCTCGGTGCAGCAGCTGCAGAGCCTCAGAGATCACAGAGTGGAGGATCTGATGTCCCACAGAAAGCTCAGCCTGGAACCTCTGAACACAACAGAGAACACGACCGTCTGTTAGACCAGTGTCATGGCTGTGTTCATGTGCTATGCTCTGGAAATATTATATTTGTGACCTTAGCCTGAGCGCCAAGCATCAATAAACAGAAAATAGCTGTTGTTAACGTGCAGTAGGTTTGTTTTAAGTATGTCAGCTCAACATATAAGTTTCCATCTCTGGAAGTACAGCACTTTGACATAAGATCAAGTCAGCATTTAGTGATTTTTTGTTCATATCTGCTCCTCCTCAGCTTAAGCGAGCCTGGAGCTGAAGAGGGCTAAAATTAACTAGACCAGCAGCTCCAACCTGTGGCTCTCCAACCCGTTCCAAGAGACGTCTGAATTATATGCATTGTGCTGAATAATAACATTTTGGTTAATTAAATGGCTATTGCCACTGAAAATGTATAATTTTGAGGCCCAACTTCATGCACTAATAAAGGGTTTGTGTTTTATAAGCATCTAACTGTGCCCCATCTAAGGCCGTGGCTCTTTTATATATTTCTTGCAGCCTCTAAAATGAGTAGCTCAGATATTCTTGTTTCATATTTCAATTAAATTCAATTTATTTTTGTAGCGCCCAAAATCACAACAACAGTTGCCTCTAAGGCCGTTCCAAGATATGGATGAGCCAAACATACACACAGACATATCAAAACAGGAATAAACAACATTCATGTAAAGCAGCAAATGAAACATGGTCCAGTCCCCTGTCCTTAGACCCTCCTTCTCAGCAAGGAAAAACTCCAAAAAACCCAGGGTCCTGGGAAAAAGAAGAAACCTCGGGGAGAACTACAGTGAAGGAGGGATCCACTCCCATGGACGGACAGGCTATAGATGTCCAGGCCCGTGGGCCAGTTCAGTATGACCACAGCTACCCAGGTGGGAAGGAGCCAGGGAGGAGCCAGGTGAGGAGGAAAGGAAGCTCAGTGCAGGAAATAGGTTGGAGACCCCTGAACTATCATCGATGATAGACTTTGTTGTCGTGTCATCTGACCTCCGGCTGTGTGTCTTGGACACTCGGGTGAAGAGAGGGCAGAGCTGTCAACTGATCACCACCTGGTGGTAGGTTAGATCCGCTGAGGCGGAGGAGGAAGCCAGAAAGACCTGGCAGGCCCAAGCGTATCGTGAGGGTCTGCTGGGAACGTCTGGCGGAACCTTCTGTCAGTGTGGCCTTCAACTCACACCTCCGGGAGAGCTTCTCCCAGATCCCGAGGGAGGCTGGGGACATGGAGCCAGTGGGCTTCGTTCTCGGCCTCCATTGTCGATGCGGCCGTTCGTAGCTGTGGCCGTAGGAGCCCTGCGGTGCCTGTCACGGCGGCAATCCCAGAACCCGGTGGTGGACACCGGAGAAGTAAGGGATGCCGTCAAGCTGAAGAAGAGTCCTACCGGGCCTTACTGGCCCGGTGGACTCCTGAAGACCAATACCCGTCGGGCCAAGCGTGCTGCAGCCCGGGCGGTTGCAGAGGCAAAACTCGGGTCTGGGAGGAGTTCGGGAGGCCATGGAGGAGGGACTATCGGACGGCCCCAAGGAAATTCTGGCAAACCGTCCGGCGCCTCAGGAGAGAGCGGCCCTTCACCAATACTGTTTGCAGTGCGGGGAGAGAGCTGCTGACCTCGACTGGGGATGTTGTCGGGCGGTGGAAGGGAATGGCACTGGGGATCTCCTCAATCCCACCGTCACGTCCTCCGAAGAGGAGGCCGAGGCTGGGGACCCAGAGGTGGACTCATCCATCACCCTGGCCGAAGTCACTGAGGTGGTCAGAAAAGCTCCTCGGTGGCAAGGCTCCGGGGGTGGATGAGATCCGTCCTGAGAGTACATGAAGTCTCTGGGTGTTGTGGGGCTGTCTTGGCTGACACGTCTCTACAACATCGCGTGGCGGTCGGGAACAGTACCTCTGGACTGGCAGACCGGGGTGGTGGTCCCTCTGTATAAAAGGGGACCGGAGGGTGTGTTCCAACTACAGAATCACACTCCTCAGCCTCCCCCGGTAAAGTCTATGCCAGGGTGCTGGAGAGGAGAGTTCGGCCGATAGTCGGGCCTCAGTTCAAGAGGAGCAGTGTGGTTTCGGCCTGGTCGTGGAACACTGGACCAGCTCTACACCCTCCATCGGTGCTCGAGGGTTCATGGGAGTTTGCCCAACCAGTCCACATGTGTTTGTGGACCTGGAGAAGGCATTCGACCGTGTCCCTCGTGGTGCCCTGTGGGGGGCGCTCCGGGAGAGTATGGGGTCCGGGGCCCTTTGCTAAGAGGCTGTCCGGTCCCTGTATGACCGGAGCAGGAGCTGTGTTCGCATTGCCGGCAGTAAAGTCAGACTTGTTCCCGGTGCATGTTGGACTCCGCCAGGGCTGCCCTTTGTCACCGGTTCTGTTCATTGTATTTATGGACAGAATTTCTAGGCGCAGCCAGGGGGCCGGAGGGGTCCAGTTCGGGGACCACAGGATTTCATCGCTGCTTTTTGCGGATGATGTTGTCCTGTTGGCTCCATCGAACCAGGACCTGCAGCGTGCACTGGGGCGGTTTGCAGCCCGAGTGTGAAGCGGCTGGGATGAGAATCAGCTGTTCCAAATCCGAGGCCATGGTTCTCGACCGGAAAAAGGTGGATTGCCCTCTCCGGGTGGGTGGGAGTCTCTGCCTCAAGTGGAGGAGTTCAAGTATCTCGGGTCTTGTTCACGAGTGAGGGAGGATGGAGCGCGAGATTGACAGAGCGGATCGGTGCGGCGTCGGCAGTGATGCAGTCGCTGTATCGGACGTTGTGGTGAAGAGCTGGGCCGAAGGCGAAGCTCTCGATTACCGGTCAATCTACGTTCCTACCCTCACCTATGGTCATGAGCTCTAGGTAATGACCGAAAGAGCGGATCGCGGATACAAGCGGCCGAAATGAGTTTCCTCCGCAGAGTGGCCGGGGCGCTCCCTTAGAGATAGGGTGAGGAGCTCGGTCACACGGGAGGAGCTCGAGTAGAGTCGCTGCTCCTCCACGTCGAGAGGAGCCAGCTGAGGTGGTTCGGGCATCTGGTCCGGATGCCTCCTGGACGCCTCCCTCTGGAGGTGTTCCGGGCATGTCCCACCGGTAGGAGGCCCGGGGAGGGCCCAGGACACGCTGGAGGGACTATGTCTCTCGGCTGGCCTGGGAGCCGCCCTCGGGGTCCGTCCGGAGGAGCTGGAGGAAGTGGCTGGGGAGAAGGAAGCTTAGGAGCCCCTGCTTGGACTGCTGCCCCGCGACCCGGCCCCGGATGGCGGAAGAAGATGGATGGATGGATGGATGGACCCTGAACTAGACCCTTTGCTTCAGACGGGGCTGTACGATTTACTTAAGACAGTGGAGACACTTTAATATGGATCTTCTCTAAAGTGAACCTATGGAAACAAACCTTTAAGGTCGTGAATCTTTAATCATACACAGATACACTGGAAAAAACAAGATCTAGGTAAGTTAAAATGACTTAAACTAAGAACATTTTACATTATTTGAGTGGATTCAACTTGACAAGTAAAATTATCTGCTAGTGGAATAAGTGTTTTTTTTTTTTCTTAATTCAAGCAAAATTCGATTTTGTTTCTTATTTTAAGCACAGAAAGATGTTGGTTTTCTTATTTTAAGTGCATCAAGATGTATTTTCATAGTTTAAGTACAAAAAGTATTGCTCCACTGACAGATCATTTTACTTGTCAAGTGAAATTTACTCAAATCATGGTCAAACTTTCTTAATTCAAGTCATCTTAACCTGCCTAGATTTTGTTTTTCACAGTTTCTGAGTGAATCTTTGTGATAGAAATGACGTGAACCTTGTGAGTGCAGAGCTGCTGCCTCAGGCCCTGGTACGATCCGGCCACGTCCACAGCCAGACTGTCCTCCATCTTCTGCAGGAAGCACATCCAGCTCTCACACCTCTGCTCAAAGCTCTGCCCCTTCAGCGCCCCCGTCTGCATCGCGCTGGAATTACACGGGAAATAGAACAACATTTACTAATAACTAATATGCAATAACATCACATGAACATACTCCTGCCTCCGTGAAGCCAAACGCAAACCTACACAAAAACTATGTCAATCGTTTGTGCTTCGTTTGTGTTGCAGAAGGTTTCGTTTGTGCTTCTTTAGTTTTGGAGAAATTAATGATTCTTTTACAGGTCAAATAGGGGTCAGCCCTAAAGGAAGCTTCAAAATGGACTAAAACGCCCAAAATGGAGTCAGTCGTTTGTGCTTCGTTTGTGCTGTTTTGTGCTGTGACAGTTTATTTCTAAAATGATTAATTATTATTTCTGCTGTAATTATAGGATGTCATTTCCGCTCAGCTGATGGCAGCAAAACTCTGCAAAACTAGTGGCGATAAACAATCTCAGGAAAAGTCTGTGTTATTCTATAAAATATGAATCAAAAGCAAATTACTAAAGACTGAAACAGACTTTTCCACAGCCTGAGATCGTTTATCGCCACTAGTTTTGCGGAGTGAAATAGGGAGGAGGTCCTATAATTACCGCAGAAATAATAATGAATAATTTTAGAAATAAACTCGCACAAATGAAAACTGTCACAGCACAAAACAGCACAAATGAAATACAAATGTTTTCTATAATTTTCTGCTGTTTTGAGGCTGTTTCACATGTTGAGGTTCTGGACGACGTCATCGGCCGAAAATAAAACTCCAAATATCTCGAGAACCAGAATCGCACAAATGAAACTTTTTGCAGCACAAATGAAGCACAAACGATTGACTCCATTTTTTTAGTGCATTTTGAAGCTTCCTGTGGGACTGACCCCAATTTGACCTGTAAAAGAATCATTAATTTCTCCAAAACTAAAGAAGCACAAACGAAACTTTTTGACATAGTTTTTGTGTAGGTTTGAGTTTAATGGAGCCGACTTCACCCAGGTCAAACTCCTCAGTGTGTAAGAGTAACTTCACCACACACACACACACACACACACACACACACACACACACACTTCAGTCCTCACCTGTGCGCCTCCTGCTGGCGGCCGCAGGCTCTGCTCCAGCTCCGGTTCAGTCTCAGGAGACGAGTGGCCTCTGCATCGCCGAGACAGACCCCCAGACTCAGCTCATTCAGCAGGTCCAGGTCCGAAGAGCGCCCCCTAATGTCCGGCTCTGCGCAGCGCCCCCTGGTGTCTGAGGAGGGAGCAGTGACCTCCTGACCATCGCCCTGAAAAACAAACACGGTCACACGGCGGGTCAGACGGCAGCAGGGGGAGGAGGGTACGGGTTAGACGGGGTAAGAGCGACAGGGGGAGGAGGGTACGGGTTAGACGGGGGTAAGAGCGACGGGGGGAGGAGGGTACGGGTTAGACAGGGGTAAGAGCAACAGGGGGAGGAGGTGACAGGTTAGACGGGGGTAAGAGCGACAGGGGAGGAGGGTACGGGTTAGACGGGGGTATGAGTGAAAGGAGGAGGAGGAGGGTACGGGTTAGACGGGGGTAAGAGTGACAGGAGGAGGAGGAGGGTACAGGTTAGACGGGGGTAAGAGCGACAGGGGGAGGAGGGTACGGGTTAGACGGGGTAAGAGCGACAGGGGGAGGAGGGTACAGGTTAGACAGGGGTAAGAGCGACAGGGGGAGGAGGTGACAGGTTAGACGGGTAAGAGCGACAGGGGGAGGAGGAGGGTACAGGTTAGACGAGGGTAAGAGCGACAGGGGAGGAGGAGGTGACAGGTTAGACAGGGGTAAGAGCGACAGGGGGAGGAGGTAGGTTGACAGGTTAGACAGGTTGGACGGGGTAAGAGCGACAGGGGAGGAGGAGGGTACAGGTTAGACAGGGGTAAGAGCGACAGGGGAGGAGGAGGGTACAGGTTAGACGGGGGTAAGAGCGACAGAGGGTGGAGGCGGGGACGGGTTAGACAGGGGTAAGAGCGACAGGGGGAGGAGGGTACGGGTTAGACGGGGGTAAGAGCGACAGGGGGAGGAGGAGGGTACGGGTTAGACGGGGGTAAGAGCGACAGGGGGAGGAGGGTACGGGTTAAACGGGGGTAAGAGCAACAGGGGGAGGAGGGTACGGGTTAAACGGGGTAAGAGCGACAGGGGGAGGAGGGTACGGGTTAGACGGAGGTAAATGTGACAGGGAGGAGGAGGGTACGGGTTAGACGGGGGTAAGAGCAACAGGGGGAGGAGGGTACAGGTTAGACGGAGGTAAATGTAAGAGACAGGGGAGGAGGAGGGTACGGGTTAGACGGGGGTAAGAGCGACAGGGGAGGAGGAGGGTACAGGTTAGACGGGGGTAAGAGCGACAGGGGAGGAGGAGGGTACGGGTTAGACAGGGGTAAGAGTGACGGGGGAGGAGGGTACGGGTTAGACGGGGGTAAGAGCGACAGGGGGAGGAGGGTACGGGTTAGACGGGAGTAAGAGTGACAGGTTGGACGAGGGTACGGGTTAGACGGGGTAAGAGCGACAGGGGGAGGAGGGTACGGGTTAGAGCGGGGTAAGAGCGACACGGGGAGGAGGAGGGTACAGGTTAGGCAGGGGTAAGAGCGACAGGGGAGGAGGTACGGGTTAGGCAGGGGTAAGAACGACAGGGGAGGAGGGTACGGGTTAGACAGGGGTAAGAGCGACAGGGGGAAGAGGGTACGGGTTAGACGGGAGGTAAGAGCGACAGAGGGAAGAGGAGGGGTTAGGCAGACGGGGTAAGAAACGACAGGAGGAGGAGGTACAGGTTAGACAGGGGTAAGAGCGACAGGGGAGGAGGAGGGTACAGGTTAGACAGGGGTAAGAGCGACAGGGGGAGGAGGGTACGGGTTAGACGGGGTAAGAGCGACACGGGGAGGAGGAGGGTACAGGTTAGACAGGGGTAAGAGCGACAGGGGGAGGAGGGTACGGGTTAGACGGGGTAAGAACGACACGGGGAGGAGGGTACGGGTTAGACGGGGGTAAGAGCGACGGGGGGAAGAGGGTACGGGTTAGACGGGGTAAGAGCGACGGGGGAAGAGGGTACGGGTTAGACGGGGGTAAGAGCGACAGGGGAGGAGGGTACGGGTTAGACGGGGGTAAGAACGACAGGGGGAGGAGGGTACGGGTTAGACGGGGTAAGAGCGACAGGGGGAGGAGGGTACGGGTTAGACGGGGGTAAGAGTGACAGGAGGAGGAGGTGACAGGTTAGACGGGGGTAAGAGCGACAGGGGGAGGAGGAGGGTACAGGTTAAACGGGGGTAAGAACGACAGGGGGAGGAGGAGGGTACGGGTTAGACGCGGGTAAGAACGACAGGGGGAGGAGGAGGGTACAGGTTAGACAGGGGTAAGAGCGACAGGGGGAGGAGGGTACGGGTTAGACGGGGGTAAGAGCGACAGGGGGAGGAGGAGGGTACGGGTTAGACGGGGGTAAGAGCGACAGGGGGGAGGAGGGTACGGGTTAGACGGGGGGTAAGAACGACACGGGGAGGAGGGTACGGGTTAGACGGGGGTAAGAGCGACGGGGGAAGAGGGTACGGGTTAGACGGGGGTAAGAGCGACGGGGGAAGAGGGTACGGGTTAGACGGGGTAAGAGCGACAGGGGGAGGAGGGTACAGGTTAGACGGGGTAAGAGCGACAGGGGGAGGAGGGTACAGGTTAGACGGGGTAAGAGCGACAGGGGAGGAGGGTACGGGTTAGATGGGGTAAGAGCGACAGGGGGAGGAGGTGCGGGTTAGACGGGGGTAAGAGCGACAGGGGAGGAGGGTACGGGTTAGACGGGGGTAAGAGCGACAGGGGAGGAGGAGGGTACAGGTTAGACAGGGGTAAGAGCGACAGGGGAGGAGGAGGGTACAGGTTAGACAGGGTAAGAGCGACAGGGGGAGGAGGGTACGGGTTAGACGGGGGTAAGAGCGACACGGGAGGAGGAGGGTACAGGTTAGACAGGGGTAAGAGCGACAGGGGGAGGAGGGTACGGGTTAGACGGGGGTAAGAGCGACACGGGGAGGAGGGTACGGGTTAGACGGGGGTAAGAGCGACGGGGGAAGAGGGTACGGGTTAGACGGGGTAAGAGCGACAGGGAGGAGGAGGGTACGGGTTAGACAGGGGTAAGAGTGACGGGGGAGGAGGGTACGGGTTAGACGGGGGTAAGAGTGACGGGGAGGAGGGTACGGGTTAGACAGGGGTAAGAGCGACAGGGGGAGGAGGGTACGGGTTAGACGGGGTAAGAACGACACGGGAGGAGGGTACGGGTTAGACGGGGTAAGAGCGACAGGGGGAGGAGGGTACGGGTTAGACGGGGTAAGAGCGACAGGGGGAGGAGGGTACGGGTTAGACGGGGGTAAGAGCGACAGGGGGAGGAGGAGCGTACAGGAAAGACGGGAGTAAGAACGACAGGGGGAGGAGGATGCTACAGGTTAGACAGGGGTAAGAGCGACAGGGGGAGGAGGGTACAGGTTAGACGGGGTAAGAGCGACACGGGAGGAGGAGGGTACAGGTTAGACAGGGGTAAGAGCGACAGGGGAGGAGGGTACGGGTTAGACGGGGTAAGAACGACACGGGGAGGAGGGTACGGGTTAGACGGGGGTAAGAGCGACGGGGGGAGGAGGGTACGGGTTAGACGGGGTAAGAGCGACAGGGGGAAGAGGGTACGGGTTAGACGGGGTAAGAGCGACAGGGGAGGAGGGTACAGGTTAGACGGGGGTAAGAGCGACAGGGGGAGGAGGGTACAGGTTAGACGGGGTAAGAGCGACAGGGGAGGAGGGTACAGGTTAGACGGGGGTAAGAGCGACAGGGGAGGAGGGTACAGGTTAGACGGGGTAAGAGCGACAGGGGGAGGAGGGTACGGGTTAGACGAGGGTAAGAGCGACAGGGGGAGGAGGGTACAGGTTAGACGAGGGTAAGAGCGACAGGGGGAGGAGGGTACAGGTTAGACGGGGTAAGAGCGACAGGGGGAAGAGGGTACGGGTTAGACGGGGTAAGAGCGACAGGGGGAGGAGGGTACAGGTTAGACAGGGGTAAGAGCGACAGGGGAGGAGGAGGGTACAGGTTAGACAGGGGTAAGAGCGACAGGGGGAGGAGGGTACAGGTTAGACAGGGGTAAGAGCGACAGGGAGGAGGGTACGGGTTAGACGGGGTAAGAGCGACAGGGGAGGAGGAGGGTACGGGTTAGACGGGGTAAGAGCGACAGGGGGAGGAGGGTACGGGTTAGACGGGGTAAGAGCGACAGGGGGAGAGGAGGTACAGGTTAGACGGGGGTAAGAGCGACAGGGGGAGGAGGGTACAGGTTAGACGGGGGTAAGAGCGACAGGGGAGGAGGAGGGTACAGGTTAGACGGGGGTAAGAGCGACAGAGGGAGGAGGAGGGTACGGGTTAGACGGGGTAAGAGCGACAGGGGGAGGAGGGTACGGGTTAGACGGGGGTAAGAGCGACAGGGGAGGAGGGTACGGGTTAGACGGGGTAAGAGCGACAGGGGAGGAGGGTACGGGTTAGACGGGGTAAGAGCGACAGGGGAGGAGGGTACAGGTTAGACGGGGTAAGAGCGACAGGGGGAGGAGGGTACAGGTTAGACGGGGGTAAGAGCGACAGGGGAGGAGGGTACAGGTTAGACGGGGGTAAGAGCGACAGGGGAGGAGGAGGGTACAGGTTAGACAGGGGTAAGAGCGACAGGGGGAGGTGGAGGGTACAGGTTTGACGGGGGTATTAGCGACATCGGGTGGAGGAGGGTACGGGTTAGACGGGGTAAGAGCGACAGGGGAGGAGGGTACAGGTTAGACGAGGGTAAGAGCGACAGGGGGAGGAGGGGTACAGGTTAGACGGGGTAAGAGCGACAGGGGGAGGAGGAGGGTACAGGTTAGACGGGGTAAGAGCGACAGGGGGAGGAGGAGGGTACAGGTTAGACAGGGGTAAGAGCGACAGGGGGGAGGAGGAGGGTACAGGTTAGACAGGGAGGTAAGAGCGACAGGGGGAGGAGGAGGGTACAGGTTAGACAGGGGTAAGAGCGACAGGGGAGGAGGGGTACGGGTTAGACGGGGGTAAGAGCGACAGGGGAGGAGGAGGGTACAGGTTAGACAGGGTAAGAGCGACAGGGGGAGGAGGAGGGTACAGGTTAGACGGGGGTAAGAGCGACAGAGGGGAGGAGG
>CM060670.1:4910095-4945095 GCA_030686955.1 Odontamblyopus rebecca | reverse complement strand
AAATGCCGTGACGTCATGTGAATGTAATCTACACTCAGGCCAGCTGTCGTTGTGTCCTTGGGCAAGACATTCACCCTGACACTTGTGTGAATGAAGGAGGGTTGGAGGGGCTGTTGGGGCAGATTTACAGCCACGTTTCTGTCAGTTTACCCCAGGGCAGCTGTGGCTATTGAAATATACCAATCCAACCACACGTGAATGGAGTGAATGAAAAATCGCTCCAGTACCGCACTGTGTAAACTTTTGGTTGTGGGTCCGTGACCTGCTTGTTTCTATGGATACATCATTACTTACACTACTTGCCAGGAATGTTCCACAGTATGACATTAAACAGCTCTACTTTACATGTATTCAATAGGCTATTATCACAACGACAGGAAGTGCTGTGATGTTGAGTTGCGCCAATTCTGGTCTATGCTTTTCTACAGAAAATCCCTGTGGAAAAGTGTCTCATATTTCTGAGCAACTTTATAAATCTGCCCCAACACCAAATCTTCAACCAACAAGGAACAAAGAACCGATTCTGTCCATGAAGAATTTATCCACAACGATCGAGGGAAGACGAAAACTTAAAGGAAACAACGACGAGCATCAGTGAAACTACTGAGCAACACTAACGTTATGGTCCTGAAGAAAACAGAAGGAACTTGTTCACTCAGACTGATTCTGGAATTTAAATTAAAAATCGATTTTGTGACGTCGATATCAGCACAGACAGAGATTTGTCCATCTTAAATCCTGTAGATGTTCACAGATTAAATGTCGACCATTAAACTGCACAAATCTCTCTGTCGATGCTAATATATTGACATCACAAAATCGATTTTTAATTTTAATTGTAGAATCAGTCTGAGTGAACAAGTTATTTCTGTTTTCTTCAGGACCATAATGTTAGTGTTGCTCAGTCGTTTCATTGATGCTCGTCATTGTTTCCTTTAAGTTTTTGTCTTTCTTCCCTTGATCGTTGTGGGTAAATTCTTCATGGACAGAATCTGTTCTTTGTCGACCTTGTTGGATGAAGATTTGGTGTTGGGGCAGATTTATGAAGCTGCTCAAAAATATGAGACAATTTTCCTTTTGCCGTAGAAAAGCACTGACCAGAAGTTGCACAACTTAACATGGCGGCACTTCCTGCTGTTGTGATAATCGTCTATTACATGTGATTTTATAGGTCAAAAACACTTAGAAAAACAGGCGTTCTGACTGTGAGTGAGGTCGCCTCTCCACAGATCTGACCTGGAACTTGGTCTGGTTTGGTCTCCATGAAAATAGAAAGGTTTAATGCCATACTGTGAAACATTCCAGACAAAGTAATAACATTTCCATGGCAAAAAACATTTGAAGGACCCAGAAAAAAACAGAAAATACACCAGAGGAACGATCCCACACATTTTGAGTTGAATTTGGCAACTTTTTCCAATATATTTCTGTGCGATTCTTGTCAAAAATCACTCGGCTTTATCCCATTTATCTCCAAAAACATGCACAATAAGAAAACTCCAGAGTCCAGACCAAGACCAGCTCAAGATCTGGAGATGGGCCACACTTCCTCCTACAGGTTTAACCCAGAGACTCTGAAAGATGAGGTCAAATGCGAAAAACAAAGTCCACAGGGATCTCTTGCTGTGTTGAATTGGGGAAAACAGGATTCCAACCACCAACCTCTGAGTTTGTACGAAGCTAAAGCAGCTAAAATGTATGAAGCTAAAGCAGCTAAAATGTATGAAGCTAAAGCAGCTAAAATGTATGAAGCTAAAGCAGCTAAAATGTATGAAGCTAAAGTAGCTAAAATGTATTAAGCTACAGTAGCTAAAATGTATGAAGGTAAAGCAGCTAAAATGTATGAAGCTAAAGCAGCTAAAATGTATGAAGCTAAAGCAGCTAAAATGTATGAAGCTAAAGCAGCTAAAATGTATGAAGCTAAAGCAGCTAAAATGTATGAAGCTAAATCAGCTAAAATGTACGAAGCTAAAGCAGCTAAAATGTAAAGAAGCTAAAGCAGCTAAAATGTATTAAGCTAAAGCAGCTAAAATGTATGAAGCTAAAGTAGCTAAAATGTATGAAGGTAAAGCAGCTAAAATGTATGAAGCTAAAGCAGCTAAAATGTATGAAGCTAAAGCAGCTAAAATGTATGAAGCTAAATCAGCTAAAATGTACGAAGCTAAAGCAGCTAAAATGTATGAAGCTAAAGCAGCTAAAATGTATGAAGCTAAAGCAGCTAAAATGTATGAAGCTAAAGCAGCTAAAATGTATGAAGCTAAAGCAGCTAAAATGTATGAAGCTAAAGCAGCTAAAATGTATGAAGCTAAAGCAGTTGAAATTTTTTTATTGCCCCATTTTGAAACATTTCCTCAAGCTTGGCGCATTTTATTGATTCGGCTTTTCTGTTTTATTTTAAGAGAAAGTCGGGGTCCTTATCATTTACATCCTCTCCTCCTCTGTAATGTGCGGTATAAATGTATTATTGATTAAATATGAGGTGAGCGGGTTTGTCTGAGTCAGCGCATGATGACGATGGACGACAAACGTGAGACAAAGACCAGAGGAAACGGGACGGGCGGTGTAAGAAACCGCTCCACTACAGGGACATGGGAAAACTCACAGAGAAGATGTTTTAAAATGGACTTTTATGTTGTTATACATGGTTCAATGTCTGTGGTTAAACCCGTCAGAATGTGAAAGAAACAAAACACAACTCCAGGTCACCTCCATGAAGTCGGCTCCTCATCAAACTCAAACCTACACAAAAACTATGTCCATCGTTTGTGCTTCGTTTGTGCTGCAAAAAGTTTTGTTTGTGCTGCTTTAGTTTTGGAGAAATGAATGATTCTTTTATAGGTCAAACTGGGGTCAGCCCCACAGGAAGCTTCAAAATGGACTAAAATGGCCAAAATGGAGTCAGTCGTTTGTGCTTCGTTTGTGCTGCAAAAGGTTTTGTTTGTGTGATTCTGATTCTTAAGATATTTGCCGTTTTATTTTCGCCCAATGACGTCGTCCAGAATCTCAGAATGTGAAATAAAGCTCAAAACAGCTGAAAATTATAGAAAACGTTTGTACTTTGTTTGTGCTGTGACAATTTTCATTTGTGCGAGTTTATTTCTAAAATTCTTCATTATTATTTCTGTGGTAATTATAGGACGTTATTTCCGCTCAGTTGACGACAGCGACTTTAGTAAAACTCCACAAAACTAGTGTCGATAAACGATCTCAGGCTGTGGAAAAGTCTGTTTCAGTCTTTAGTAATTTGCTTTTGATTCATATTTTCTATAATAACACAGACTTTTCCTCAGCCTCAGATCGTTTCTCTTCACTAGTTTTGTGGAGTTTGTTCGTCAACTGAGCCGAAATGACGTCCTGTAATTATCACAGAAATAATAATCAATAATTTTAGAAATAAACTCGCACAAATGAAAATTGAAAACACAAACGAAATACAAACGTTTTCTATAATTTTCTTCCTGTTTTGAGGCTGTTTCACATTCTGAGGTTCTGGACGACGTCATCAGACAGAAATAAAACTCCAAATATCTTAAGAACCAGAATCGCACAAATGAAACTTTTTGCAGCACAAACGACTGTCATAGTTTTTGTGTAAGTTTGCGTTTGATGGGGGCAAACTTCACGCAGCTCTGTTTTTGAGGAGGAAACGACGTTCTAACAGAGCTTGAATTCTGTGTAATATAAAACCTTTAAGACTGAAAATCTTCTCTCTACATTTGTTCTTTTTCTGCCCCTTTATAAAACCCATTCTGCGTCTCTTTCGTGAGTGCGGCAGAGCGCAGGTATTTGTTCTGATTTAACGTCTCCGTGTTTCACACTGACATTCCGACAACCACCTGGAAATAAAAAAAAAAATGCACTTTTAAATCCCGAATTCTGCGATTATTTACGATATCTGACCGGCGCGCTTCATACCGCTCATTCTCTGTCCCCCGTGGAGATAAAGATGTGAGAATTTACGAGTGAAATAAAGTGAAATGTGGGTTTGTTGCTGTAGGGAAAGAGGCCATGCAGCTGATGCAGAGTCTCAACAAACTGGAGACGCCCGAGAAGAAGCTGGAGGCTGTGATCAAGAAACACGCAGAACTGGTCAGAAATAAATACTATATCTGTGTTTATATCGAGTTTAAAGGTGCACTGTGTAACTTTTCTGGTGGAGGTGTTGTTGCTCTGTCCGAAATGTTTAACAATATGGCATTAAACCTTTCTAAGACCAACAGTGGCCGCTCTCCGCATGTGTCCTTAACCTTGGAGACCTAAGGGCAATTTATTACATTTGTCCTCGCCTGGATTTTTTCTTTATTTAAAAGTGTTATACATCCTTTTTTTTCACAATCTGCTGCTGTAGTTGTGTCAAGTGGCTGTGATAAAAGTGACAGGACCAGAACTAGAGATCAGAAAAAAAGGAAAATTCACTCTTTCATACAAAACACGCAGCAAACATATAAACAAGTGCTTCATTTAAAAAAAGAGTCTCCGACACTCACGAGGAAACGAGGCCCTGTGTCCAAAACTCAGAACTGTCCCTTTAGTCTGTGTGAAAGCTTAAGTAACTGGTTATTCTGTGAGGTCGCTGGTTCTGTTCTCTGTCTCTGTGAGGTTGCTGGTTCTATTCCCTGTCTCTGTGAGGTTGCTGGTTTTGTTCCCTGTCTCTGTGAGGTTGCTGGTTCTGTTCCCTGTCTCTGTGAGGTTGCTGGTTCTGTTCCCTGTCTCTGTGAGGTTGCTGGTTCTGTTCCCTGTCTCTGTGAGGTTGTTGGTTCTGTTCCCTGTCTCTGTGAGGTTGTTGGTTCTGTTCCCTGTCTCTGTGAGGTTGCTGGTTCTGTTCCCTGTCTCTGTGAGGTTGCTGGTTCTATTCCCTGTCTCTGTGAGGTTGCTGGTTCTGTTCCCTGTCTCTGTGAGGTTGTTGGTTCTATTCCCTGTCTCTGTGAGGTTGCTGGTTCTGTTCCCTGTCTCTGTGAGGTTGCTGGTTCTGTTCCCTGTCTCTGTGAGGTTGCTGGTTCTATTCCCTGTCTCTGTGAGGTTGCTGGTTCTATTCCCTGTCTCTGTGAGGTTGCTGGTTCTGTTCCCTGTCTCTGTGAGGTTGCTGGTTCTGTTCTCTGTCTCTGTGAGGTTGCTGGTTCTATTCCCTGTCTCTGTGAGGTTGTTGGTTCTGTTCCCTGTCTCTGTGAGGTTGTTGGTTCTGTTCCCTGTCTCTGTGAGGTTGCTGGTTCTATTCCCTGTCTCTGTGAGGTTGCTGGTTCTGTTTCCTGTCTCTGTGAGGTTGCTGGTTCTATTCCCTGTCTCTGTGAGGTTGCTGGTTCTATTCCCTGTCTCTGTGAGGTTGCTGGTTCTATTCCCTGTCTCTGTGAGGTTGCTGGTTCTGTTCCCTGTCTCTGTGAGGTTGTTGGTTCTATTCCCTGTCTCTGTGAGGTTGCTGGTTCTGTTCCCTGTCTCTGTGAGGTTGCTGGTTCTGTTCCCTGTCTCTGTGAGGTTGCTGGTTCTGTTCTCTGTCTCTGTGAGGTTGCTGGTTCTATTCCCTGTCTCTGTGAGGTTGCTGGTTCTATTCCCTGTCTCTGTGAGGTTGCTGGTTCTATTCCCTGTCTCTGTGAGGTTGCTGGTTCTGTTCCCTGTCTCTGTGAGGTTGCTGGTTCTGTTCCCTGTCTCTGTGAGGTTGCTGGTTCTATTCCCTGTCTCTGTGAGGTTGCTGGTTCTATTCCCTGTCTCTGTGAGGTTGCTGGTTCTATTCCCTGTCTCTGTGAGGTTGCTGGTTCTGTTTCCTGTCTCTGTGAGGTTGCTGGTTCTGTTCCCCGTCTCTGTGAGGTTGCTGGTTCTGTTCCCTGTCTCTGTGAGGTTGCTGGTTCTGTTCCCTGTCTCTGTGAGGTTGCTGGTTCTGTTCCCTGTCTCTGTGAGGTTGCTGGTTCTGTTTCCTGTCTCTGTGAGGTTGCTGGTTCTGTTCCCTGTCTCTGTGAGGTTGCTGGTTCTGTTCCCTGTCTCTGTGAGGTTGTTGGTTCTGTTCCCTGTCTCTGTGAGGTTGCTGGTTCTGTTCCCTGTCTCTGTGAGGTTGCTGGTTCTGTTCTCTGTCTCTGTGAGGTTGCTGGTTCTATTCCCTGTCTCTGTGAGGTTGCTGGTTCTGTTCCCTGTCTCTGTGAGGTTGTTGGTTCTGTTCCCTGTCTCTGTGAGGTTGCTGGTTCTGTTCCCTGTCTCTGTGAGGTTGCTGGTTCTGTTCCCTGTCTCTGTGAGGTTGCTGGTTCTATTCCCTGTCTCTGTGAGGTTGCTGGTTCTATTCCCTGTCTCTGTGAGGTTGCTGGTTCTGTTCCCTGTCTCTGTGAGGTTGTTGGTTCTATTCCCTGTCTCTGTGAGGTTGCTGGTTCTGTTCCCTGTCTCTGTGAGGTTGTTGGTTCTGTTCCCTGTCTCTGTGAGGTTGCTGGTTCTGTTCCCCGTCTCTGTGAGGTTGCTGGTTCTGTTCCCTGTCTCTGTGAGGTTGCTGGTTCTGTTTCCTGTCTCTGTGAGGTTGCTGGTTCTGTTCCCCGTCTCTGTGAGGTTGCTGGTTCTGTTCCCTGTCTCTGTGAGGTTGCTGGTTCTATTCCCTGTCTCTGTGAGGTTGCTGGTTCTGTTTCCTGTCTCTGTGAGGTTGCTGGTTCTGTTCCCCGTCTCTGTGAGGTTGCTGGTTCTGTTCCCTGTCTCTGTGAGGTTGCTGGTTCTATTCCCTGTCTCTGTGAGGTTGCTGGTTCTATTCCCTGTCTCTGTGAGGTTGCTGGTTCTGTTTCCTGTCTCTGTGAGGTTGCTGGTTCTGTTCCCCGTCTCTGTGAGGTTGCTGGTTCTATTCCCCATCTCTGTGAGGTTGCTGGTTCTGTTCCCTGTCTCTGTGAGGTTGCTGGTTCTGTTCCCCGTCTCTGTGAGGTTGCTGGTTCTGTTCCCTGTCTCTGTGAGGTTGCTGGTTCTATTCCCTGTCTCTGTGAGGTTGCTGGTTCTATTCCCTGTCTCTGTGAGGTTGCTGGTTCTGTTCCCTGTCTCTGTGAGGTTGCTGGTTCTGTTCCCTGTCTCTGTGAGGTTGCTGGTTCTGTTCCCTGTCTCTGTGAGGTTGCTGGTTCTGTTCCCTGTCTCTGTGAGGTTGCTGGTTCTGTTCCCTGTCTCTGTGAGGTTGCTGGTTCTATTCCCCGTCTGTTGCAGCTGGAGGAGCACCGCAGTGATCAGAAACAGCTGAAGCTGCTGCAGAAGAAGCTGCTGCAGGTTCTGAAGGAGAAGGAGCAGCTCCAGGCCGAGCACAGTCGCGCCGTGTTAGCACGAAGCAAACTGGAGGGACTGTGCAGGGAGCTGCAGAGGCACAACAAGACACTAAAGGTACAAATACTACTGCAACTACTGCTACTACTACTACTACTACTACTACTACTACTACTACTACTACTACTACTACAGGACTGTGCAGGGAGCTGCAGAGGCACAACAAGACACTAAAGGTACAAATACTACTGCAACTACTGCTACTGCTACTACTACTACTACTACTACTACTACTACTACTACTACTACTACTACTACAGGACTGTGCAGGGAGCTGCAGAGGCACAACAAGACACTAAAGGTAAGGTAAATCTGGATGTCACAGTTAAACACCTGTGAAGTTGGCCCCATTAAACTCAAACCTACACAAAAACTGTCAATTGTTCTTTGTTTGTGCTGCAAAAAGTTTTGTTTGTGCTTCTTTAGTTTTGGAGAAATTGACGATTCTTTTACAGGTCAAATTGGGGTCAGCCCCACAGGAAGCTTCAAAATGCTCTAAAATGCTTATTCATTATTATTTAATTATAGGACATCATTTCCGCTCAGCTGATGGCAGCAACTTTAGCAAAACTCCACAAAACTAGTGGCGATAAACGATCTCAGGCTGCAGAAAAGTCTGTATTATTTTATAAAATATGAATCGAAAGCAAATTACTAAAGACCGTTACAGACTTTTCCGCAGACTTAGATCGTTTATCGACACTAGTTTTGCAGAGTTTTGCTAAAGTCACCACCGTCAGCTGAGCAGAAATGTACTCGCGTCCTATAATTACCGCAGAAATAATAATTAATAATTTTAGAACTAAACTCACACAAATGAAAATTGTCACAGCACAAAACAGCACAAATGAAATACAAACGTTTTCTATAATTTTCTGCTGTTTTGAGGCTATTTCACATTCTGAGGTTCTGGACGACGTCATCGGCCGAAAATAAAACTGCAAATATCTTAAGAACCAGAATCACACAAACAAAACTTTTTGCAGCACAAACGAAGCACAAACTGTTGACATAGTTTTTGTGTAGGTTTAAGTTTGACGGGGCCACTTCACGCAGGTCAGTTACACGACAAACTCCACCTGAGGCTCCTCCTCGTCTCCCCCGGTTTAAACTAAACTAAATCTAAAATACTGTGATGAGCTCAGCCTGTCGTCCGCGGCGTTCCCGACTCCGTGCTCGTGTTTCAGGAGGAGACTCTGCAGCGGTGCCGAGAGGACGACCTGAAGCGTAAGGAGATCACGAGTCACTTCCAGGGAACGCTGACGGAGATCCAGGCCCAGATCGAGGAGCACAGCAGCCGGAACACCAGGCTCCTGCAGGAGAACAGCGCCCTGGCCGAGAAGCTCAAGGGGCTCATCACACAGTACGACGCCAGAGAGGCCGTGAGTACTACAGGAATACTACTACTACTACTACTACTACTGCTACTACTACTACTACTACTGCTGCTGCAACTACTACTACTCCTGCTACTACTGCTACTGTGCACACATTTATGGTCTATGTGTGCACAACACTGATATTATTTTCTTTTTCCGGCCGCTCAGTGTGAGTCTGGATTAAAGGACAGTTCTTAGTGCAGACTTGTGATCTGAGAGGAGCCTGTGTGAGGCTGAGTGTTGAAATGTGTCGGTTTTGAAGCTCGTTTTGGTTCTTTCTCATTGGTTAGCGATTAGCTGCTGTAGCTCGCACACATAAACAGGCTGTTTTCTCTTCTGTTAGCGACTGTAAAGTGACTATAGTGGCCGTATAGATGTTACTGGACACACACTGATATGGAAATGAGCTGTGAATAGAGGTGTGAATTATCGGCATTTAGCAGATCATCAATTACCGCGGCGCACACGCATTTACCGCTAAAGGCTAATAGCGGTAGTTTACTTACAGCACTTTCTTTACTGGCTAAAAAAGCCATTAGGCCGAACTACTGTCTTTAAATATGACGTAAAGAGGCAGAATAACAACAAATGTCGCCTAAATAAACCCAATTGAAAATCCAATAGAGCCAAACCTAAGTTTTATCAACAACTGTAGATTTACAGTGAATTTTTATGTCATAAATATATCAGCGATCATATCAGCAGCTTCAACTCCCATTTTATCGGTATCAAATCGGCCGCAACAAAATCCATATTGGTCGGGCCCTAACTGCTACTACTACTACTACTTTTTGTTGAAAATCAAACTCCTAAACAGGATCACAGACTCTAGGACTGACCACAGGCTCCTGAAAACGTATCTTAAAACCTTTTTGCTACTGTGTGCGTTGCGTCACCGTGGTAACTGCTCCACATTCCACCAGTAGAGACACATGTAGAACACCCTCAACATGATGTCAAACACAAACTAAACCTGTTCTTCCAGTGAGCGGGGTCGCCTCTCCGCAGACCTGACCTATAACTCGAATGGTTGGTGTTTATGGTTTTCACCGAGATAGATTCTGTTTAGTTTGAGTTTAATGTCATACTGTAGAACATTCAGGCAAAATAATAATATCTCCATGGTGATAAGCAGGTGGCAGAGCTTCCTGTAGAAAAGTTACAGAGTGGATCTTTAATGCCACTGTCGGTAAGTGTGAAGTTATAGCCACATACGTCATGACACAGAAAGTGAATAGATTCTGACTGGAGCTGTCCGTGGTCCAGGTCCAAACCTTTGCCTTTTACGAGCAGATTTAGTGGAGTGTTTTCTTTTGCCAGGACTTTTGTGTAGAAATAAAATGTTTGTGCGAAAATGTCTCATAAAAGTCAAATGTGTTTCGTGTTTCAGAATCTGGAGAAAGTTTTTAAACATCGCGACTTAAAGGAGCAGCTCCTGGAGACGAAGCTGAACCAGGCAAACCTCCTGCTGAGGGAGGCAGAAGACAAACACAAACTGGAGAAGGAACTGGTACTACTACTATAGTACTACTACTACTACTATAGTACTACTACTACTGCTGCTACTACTACTACTACTACTACTACTCCTGCTACTGCTACTACTATAATACTAGCACTACTACTATAGTACTACTACTACTGCTACTACTATTACTACTACTACTACTATAGTACTACTACTACTATAATACTACTACTACTACTACTGCTACTACTGCTACTACTACTACTACTACTACTACTGCTACTGCTACTACTACTGCTACTACTACTACTGCTACTACTACTACTACTACTACTACTACTACTACTACTACTACTATAGTACTACTACTACTACTACTGCTACTACTGCTACTACTACTACTACTACTACTACTGCTACTACTATAATACTAGCACTACTACTATAGTACTACTACTACTACTATACTACTACTACTACTACTGCTACTACTACTACTACTGCTACTACTACTACTACTACTACTACCACTACTACTACTACTACTGCTACTACTATAATACTAGCACTACTACTATAGTACCACTACTACTACTATACTACTACTACTACTACTACTACTGCTGCTACTATAATACTAACACTACTACTATAGTACTACTACTACTACTATAATACTACTATTACTACTATAGTACTGCTACTACTACTAATACTACTAGTACTATTACTACTACTACTACTATACTACTACTACTACTACTACTACTACGACTATAGTACTACAACTCCTACTACTACTACTACTGCTGAAGGAGCCCGAGGACAAGCACAAACTGGAGAGGGTAGTTGTACTACTAAAACTACTACTATAGTACTACTACTACTACTACTACGAGGACAGTGCACAGAAAATATCTCAGAGTGAAAAGATTTTCTGTGTCAGATTTAGACACAAGTTTCTTTCCATCAGCATCATCGTTAAAGAAACTATTTACATTAGACCAACTCTAAGATCAACATTTCATCAGTACCAGTGTCTCCTTAAAATAACCACAGTCCAATTCATCATTAAACATTTAAAACAATCAAAATTCATTCATTCTGATTTCCATAAATACAAGATTTGCTTTCATCAGTTTGCACCACCGAGTGAGGAGTGAATGAAGCAAGAAAGTGAAAAGAGAATCACGTTTTCTGTTTGTTTTGTGGAGCTTCTGACGCAGACGGCAGAGAGTAAGCTGCATATGAAGGCCCTGAAGGAGCAGGAGGGGGAGATGAGAGCGCAGGTACAGCACGGCATCATGGGAAATGTCGTAAACACGGTGAATAATTTTGAAATGCTCCTGTTCTGTGCTCTGCAGCTGGACATGTACTCCAGGAAGTTCGACGAGTTTCAGGGCACCGTCTCCAAGAGCAACAGCGTCTACAGCGGCTTCAAGCAGGACATGGACAAGGTCAGCAGTGATTTATTTTACATTTCATCTCAAAATGTCGATGATGCATTTTTATTTTTTGGTTTTATTTGAATGAACTTTTACCTTTGCGTGATGCTTTGGGGGCTTTTTGATACTTCTCCTGGACTTCCACTTCCTGTTATAGGCCACATTTTCAGGACTCTTTACCATTCAAGATAAATTGTCAATAAAGTGTTAATTAGAGGCCGACTGATACAGATATTTTTGCAGCCAATATGATACAGATAATATAATACCGTAAAAAATTGCTATAAATCTTCAGTTGATTATAAAATTTAGGTCTGGCTTTATTGGATTTTCAGTTGGGTTTATTTAGGCGACATTTATTGTTCTTATGCCTCTTTGCATCATATTTAAAGACAGTTGGTCAGCCTAATGGCATTTTTGTATGATATTCTAGCCAGTAATTAATGATGTGCGTAAATGCGGACCATTCACACCTCTATTCACAGCTCATCTACATATTAATGCAGGTTCAGCAATGTGTGTGAAGCCACTATAGTCACTTTACAATCGGCCAGTGTAAGAGAGGTTCCAGATCGTTATTGTAAATGAGAAGTCGTTCTCAATTGACTTACCTGCTAAAATATCAAATAAATAAAAAAAACAATGAGAAAGAACAAGCTCCAAAACCGACACATTTCCAACACTCGGCCTCACACAGGCTCCTCTCAGATCACAAGTCTGCACTGACTCACATCAATGGTCTGTAAAAAAAAAAAGAAAAAAAAAGTTTCTGGTCCAAACTGCATTGAATTTCAGTTTTATTTATAGTCAGTATCATGGATCAGACACAAGAGCGTTTAAAGCAGCGCCTCAGTGCTGCTCTCACAGATCTGCGGCTGCTCACGGTGTAAACACATGAGTCACATGATGTAACTCAAATGACTCTGCAGAAAAATACTGATGCAGTGTCACATTAGGACATTTATGTGTCTGTAAATATGATTAAATGGAAATAATATAGAGAGTCTGAGCTTTATAACAAGCCTATTGGCCCATGTGTCTTAAGACACATTTTTATTCATTGGTTTTAGCCCCACCTGAGCTGGGGGCCCTCTGGGTTGTTTATGCTTTACTTAGTTCATTGCTTTCATCTGTTTGTGCTTCTCTGTGGTTTGACAGTTGTTGTTTTAGGGCTCGTATGATTTGGTCTGAGAGTTTAGTTCTTGCTCTTGTTTTATTTTGCTGGTTTTACTGTGTGTGATCAAATCTGAGTGTTTATTTTTATTTTATTATTGTTGTCCTTGCTTCGTATTTGTACAGCACTTTGGAAACTGTTTGTTTATGAAATGTGCTGTAGAAATAAATTGGATTAGATTAGATATCGGCAAAATTTAGACCGATAGCCGATATGTCTCCAAGTGCCCATATCGGCCGATATATCGGTTGGGCGATTCACTTTGTACACTTTGCTCATGCCCACACCGTGATCTGTGTGTTTCTCTGAATAGAGTTCTTCACATCATCAGTCTGGGACGGTTCTCACTGAAACAGATCTGAAAACACGGACCATAATGATGATTATTTGAATCTGATCGGCTGAAGCGTCACAACAGCGAAACAAACCGAAAAATCAAACTTCCAGTTGAGAGAAAAGCACAGACGTCTTCCCTGCCCACAAATGCACAAAGCTCTTACCTTCTGCACATTTTTCACAAACTAAGAGTCTTGATTGATGATTGGTTTCCCCCTCAGTTACCCTAACAGCGAGCGATTCTTGTGCATTAGTGCAAAGTTAATAAGGTTTCCCTTCACATCAGAAAACCTGAGGGCCATAAGAACTGCTTTGAAGGCTGAATAGAAGAATATTTGTAACTGTATTTTGTTTTTTCAGATGTCAAAGAAGATGAAGAAGCTGGAGAAGGAGTGTCAGTCCTGGAAAAGTCGCTTTGACAACTGCAACAAGAACCTCGTCGAGATGGTGGCAGACGTGAGTGCTTCTCTTTACTTCTTATTCTTTCCAAGTTAGTCTGTTTTCTCTTGGTTTTATAATCCAGATTGTTTAATTCTTCTTTCAGAAAACTCTTAAGGACAAAGAGTTGGAGCTGATTCTGTTGAAAAACCAAAAACTGGAGAATCTTTGCCGTGCTCTGCAGCAGGAGAGGAAAGGTCTGCTGGACAAGAACCAGAAAGAACCAGAGTCAGACCAACCAGAACTAAACCAGGACTCCACTGAAGCACCCAAGCCCACAGAGGAGCAGCGTCCTGGGGCAGAGCTCACCGCAGACTCCCCCTCTACTCCTCCAGAGGCTCCAGCAGCACCAGCCCCACAACCTGCCCCTCAATCTGCCCCAGAACCTGCCCCACAACCACAACCTTCCCCAAAACCAGCCCCACAGTCTACCCCAGAACCTGCCCCTCAGTCTAACCCAGAATCTACCCCAGAACCTGCCCCAAAACCTGCCCCAAAACCCGCACTCTCCCAGAAAGCATCAGCAAAAACCCAGGAACTGGCCCGACTCAAAGCTCAACAGGCGCGACTTCAGGAAATCGCAAATTCCTTCACGATTTCCCACGTCATCCCTGAAGAATACCTGAGAGACGAGGAGGAGGACCAGGAGGGAGAGGAGGGGGCAGGGGCAGAGGCTGTGCCCCAGGACGAGGCTTGTTCCTGGGGAGCGAAGGCGACCGGAGACGCCCCTGTCCCGGAGGATGAGGAGCAGAGGAGCAGAGATCAGGAGATGGAGTCTGTGGATTGACCCAGTAAAATATCACTGGGAATTTTACATATTTAACCTGATTTGTATAAAATTTGGTCAAATAAAAGTTAAAAAAAGAAGAAAAAAATTCAGCGTTGTCATTAATTTCATAAACCTAAACCCCCCACACTAAACAAAGGAATAAAGAGTATCACAGTATACTGCAGAAAACATATGTAAAAGATGCACTGCGTAACTTTTCTTTTCGCTCGGAGACCATGTTATTGCTTTGCCTAAAATGTTCCACAGTATAACAATAAACTTATGTATCTCCATGGAGACAATCTATGAAGAAAATGACTCTAAATACTATGTTACGTTAATATGTTAATGCCACACTGTGGAGCAGTAACATCTCCATGGAAACAAGCAAACAGACAATCACAAAAGTTACACAGTTTTTTTCTTTGTTTTTTAAATGCAAGGTTTGTATGGAAGGTTTTATCTTTATTTATTTTATTTTTTTGGAAGGTATATATGGATTTTTTTTAATGCAAGGTACTGTATATATGGAAGGTTTTTTTTGTTTTTTTCCCAAACAAATCTTTTACTTTTTCAAAATGTTTTAAATACAGGTCAGTGGAAATGAAAGGCTTTTCCCAGTTACTACAGTATTTGTCCTTATCCTTATCCTAAGATATAGTTTTTAGTGTCATTGTACTTGAGACCAGTTCTTGGTCTCAAGGCCGTTTTTTTTACAGTCCTGGTCTTGTCTCGGACTTGACCGCGTTTGGACTCGGTCTCGTCTTGGTCTCGAGGTCTGACACTCGACAAGTGATAAAACAAAGATAGATTTATATAAACATTGATATATATGAGCCAAAATAACTGTAAAATACAAGTAAAGAAACAAATCTTGAAACAAAGATCAGTCTTGATGGGCTGTGGTCTTGTCTCGGTTTTTAAATGTCTCGGTCTTGTCTTGGTCTCGGTTTTTAAAAGTCTCGGTCTTGTCTCGGTCTTAGTTTTTAAAAGTCTCGGTCTTGTCTCGGTCTCGGTTTTTAAAAGTCTCGGTCTTGTCTCGGTCTCGGTTTTTAAAAGTCTCGGTCTTGTCTCGGTCTTAGTTTTTAAAAGTCTCGGTCTTGTCTCGGTCTCGGTTTTTAAAAGTCTCGGTCTTGTCTCGGTTTTTAAAAGTCTCGGTCTTGTCTCGGTTTTTAAAAGTCTCGGTCTTGTCTCGGTCTCGGTTTTTAAAAGTCTCGGTCTTGTCTCGGTCTCGGTTTTTAAAAGTCTCGGTCTTGTCTCGGTCTCGGTTTTTAAAAGTCTCGGTCTTGTCTCGGTTTTTAGAAGTCACGGTCTTGTCTCGGTCTCGGTTTTTAAAAGTCTCGGTCTTGTCTCGGTCTCGGTTTTTAAAAGTCTCGGTCTTGTCTCGGTCTCGGTTTTTAAAAGTCTCGGTCTTGTCTCAGTCTCGGTTTTAAAAGTCTCGGTCTTGTCTCAGTCTCGGTTTTTATAAGTCTCGGTCTTGTCTCGGTCTCGTATTTTAAATGTCTCGGTCTTGTCTCGGTCTCGGTTTTTAAAAGTCTCGGTCTTGTCTCGGTCTCCGATTTTAAAAGTCTCGGTCTTGTCTCGGTCTCGGTTTTTAAAAGTCTCGGTCTTGTCTCGGTCTCGGTTTTTAAAAGTCTCAGTCTTGTCTCGGTCTCAAAAGTCTCGGTCTGTCTCGGTTTTAAAAGTCTCGGTCTTGTCTCGGTCTCGGTTTTTAAAAGTCTCGGTCTTGTCTCGGTCTCGGTTTTAAAAGTCTCGGTCTTGTCTCAGATTTTAAAAGTCTCGGTCTTGTCTCGGTCTCGGTTTTTAAAAGTCTCGGCCTTGTCTCGGTTTTTAGAAGTCACGGTCTTGTCTCGGTTTTTAAAAGTCTCGGTCTTGTCTCGGTCTCAGATTTTAAAAGTCTCGGTCTTGTCTCGGTCTCGGTTTTTAAAAGTCTCGGTCTTGTCTCGGTTTTTAAAAGTCTCGGTCTTGTCTCGGTTTTTAAAAGTCTCGGTCTTGTCTCGGTCTCGGTTTTTAAAAGTCTCGGTCTTGTCTCGGTCTCGGTTTTTAAAAGTCTCGGTCTTGTCTCGGTCTCAGATTTTAAAAGTCTCGGTCTTGTCTCGGTCTCGGTTTTTAAAAGTCTCGGTCTTGTCTCGGTTTTTAGAAGTCACGGTCTTGTCTCGGTTTTTAAAAGTCTCGGTCTTGTCTCGGTCTCAGATTTTAAAAGTCTCGGTCTTGTCTCGGTCTCGGTTTTTAGAAGTCACGGTCTTGTCTCGGTTTTTAAAAGTCTCGGTCTTGTCTCGGTCTCAGATTTTAAAAGTCTCGGTCTTGTCTCGGTCTCGGTTTTTAAAAGTCTCGGTCTTGTCTCGGCCTCGACCCTCAGAGGTCTTAGTCTTGGTCTGGATTAGTGCGGTTTTGAATACAACATTAATAGTTTGACTTGAGGAAATGTAGTAAAAGTACCAACACCATACAGAGGACTTTTCCAGCAGCACTCGACCTCTTAATTAAGTAAAAGTTTTGCTTCCTTTTCCCACTGTGAGTGAATCTAAAGTGACAAAACTGGGACTGTCCCGGTTAAGAGGGACGTCTGGTCACTTTATACTTTTCCCAAATGCTTTTTTACTCTTGACTATTTTCTTGGACCACTACTTTGCACTTCTGCTTCAGTAATATTATTCTGAAGGAACATTGCTCTTACTTGAGCACAGTTTTTAGCTACTCTATCAACAGCAGAAACATTTTACAGTCGCCTAAACTTTGAGCCCACAAGCTCCTCCTTTGACACAGTTTGTCCTCTCTGGGCCTCTGTAGACGTGGGAAACAGGAACTAAACTTATCCACTCCATGCATTGGAATTTAACTAGTTTTCCCTGCAACAACAAGCCCAAAACTGCTTTACACAATCACTTCTGCATTTCTAAACCGCAATTTGACATCCTCTTTTCCACATTTGACTCCCTCCTTACTTTTTATCTGGGTTTGTTCAGACTTTGACTCAGATCGGGGGTTGTTTGAGGACACTGGACTGGCCCTGCCTCTTTTGCATTTTTTACAGACACCACTGCAGCTATGGAGGACTCTGCAGAGCCAAAGGACGTGAAGAACAGCTCAGATTTGTGCGTAAACGCTCTGAAAGCTTTTAATGACCAAGGGAAATGTCTCCTGGAGCTGGCAGAGAATCAAAGCAAAGAAGGTAAGAGCTTTCTGCACAGAGAAGTGAAGAAACACACACAGGTTTGGGTGTCATGAAGTTTGGGGGTTGGGGGAATGTTGGTTTAAGCCTGTCAAACAAAACTCAGGGACAAAATGAAAACTAAACTCAAAAACTAAACTAAACTACATTTTCTTTCGATGATATTAGGGCAGAAAAGTAAATAGAAAACCAAAAAAACGTGAATTAAATGAAATCTCTCTTCATTTTGTCATTATATTTTTGAGTCATTATCCTAATTCTACTTCTGCACACACGCCCAAACCTCTTTATGAGCTCAGACCAGGAGTTTAATTTACTGTTTTGAAATGCTGAGTGATCATGTGACCTGTGACATGTGACACTTTGGAGTCACATTTGGGGCACAGATCACATGGTCCACATCAGCTGCTTTTGCCACACCTAAATATGAGAAAGTCTGTCTTTATTTACATTAGAACATTTAAAACTGATAAATGTCGAAGCGTTTGTAAGCGACTGGCTCCACACACGTGTCTTATTCATCTAATGACGGTTCTTAAAGCTCCTGTTTTACACAAAATTGACTATAAAGTTGTTTCCTCATCAAAAACGTACCTGGAGTTGTGTTTTGTTTCATTCACACGTGTTTAAGTCACTCTTTATTATCAGTCTGTACATCTCCAAGGCTCAAAATGCTCAATCCCACCTTATGATGTCATGCAGTGCAGTACTTTTCAACTCAACAACTACCTTTTACCTTTTTATTCTGTGGAGACTGGAAATTCCAGGGTTGAAATTATTCAGATGATTATAGTGAAGGTGGAGCACTTACTGCATCACCACGTGACATCACAAGGTGGAAAAGAGTGTTTTCTGTTTAAGAGGAGAACTCTAAAGCCCGAATGCGCAGGGTTTGGGAGTTAAAGATGCGAGAATGAAACAAAACACAACTCTAGGTCTGTTTGTGATGAGGAAACTACATTATAAGCCAAATTTAGAGTAATACGGGCCCTTTAAAGAGCTACGACAGCAAATTCCTCCACAGAATTCTGACCCTCCTCCTTAAATAAAGACTCAAACTTCTTACACACTCATGTCCTGCTCAAAGACACAACAAACAATGTGGTAATTGCACTATGTTCTTGCACAATCTGTCTCCAGGGTCCCTTCAGGATTACATCAGGCTGAAGATCCGGATCGAACAGAAACAGTCTCTGCTCGGACTCATAGACTCTGCAGCTCAGCTCTACAAGAGGTGAAAACAAAACGCAGTGAAATATTAAACTTGTCTGTATGCAGTTTGTGTGTGTGACATTATTGTTGTAGAAGTTTTCAGTTTGTCCAAGAGAGTAAGTGGAAGTAAAAGGCTGGAGACAAACTACTCGCTTACAGTAAGTTGGTCCAAAATTCTGCTGCGCGACTTTTAACTGGAAGCAAAAAACGCGAGCACATTACCCCGAGTTTAGCGTCGTCGCACCGGCTTCCAGTTCGTTTTAGAGTTGATTTTAAGATTTTATTCTTTGTTTTTAAAGCTTTAAACGGACAGGCCCCACAGTACGTCTCGGGCCTCGTCCAAATTTACATCCCTGCGTGCGAGCTGAGGTCCGAGGTCCAGCTCCGGCCCGTGGGACCAAAGTCGAGACTTAAAACCAGGGGGATCGGGGCTTTTCTCTGTGTCCGGCCCTACACTGTCCCCACGTCCGAACAGCCCCGACAGTCCAGTGGTTTAAGTCTCGTCTTAAAACCCACTTTTATTCTCTGGCTTTTAACACCGTGTGAGTTTGTGTGCTCCTCTGGGTCTTTTATTTAATTCTACTTTGTGATTTTTATGGTGTCGCTTTGATTTGATTTGACTGGTTTTATTGTTTTAGGACTGGTGTGACCAAATTTTAGCATTTCTTTTGGTTTTATCTCTGTGCAGCACTTTGGAAACTGCTCTGTTGTGCTATAAAAAAAATGTGCTATAGAAATAAAGTGGATTTGGATTTGAAACTGCATGTGTTAAGCAAAGGAGGAGGTTTATAAAGCAAACGTGAGGAGACTCTGAAGGCCAGAAGACTCCAGTTAGACAGAAATAATCCACAGTTTAGACAGTGGTGCCAGTGGTGCCAAGAGAAGGGTGTAAATACAGCTTTTGTGAGTCAGTGTTAATCTGAGAAATGTACGTGAAGGATAAATGACTTAAATTCTCTGACAATTATGAATATTATCGGTAAATATTAAACGTGTGTGTGCACAGTCTGTCGGTGAAGACCATGGAGGAGGCTGAAGGTCTGTGGAAACGTCACTCTGAGTGAGTAACAACACAACACACGAAGCCATTCAGTCCCCACTAACATCATTTTCAGTTAAGGTAACATTAAAGGTGCACTGTGTAACATTACTGGAAAAGTTTACGCCGCCTTTTTTTAAATTGACAAACCTTTTTTTTTCTTCATTAGTCCCATGAAACAGTCACTCACACCAGTGATTTTGGGCGAGGAACGTTTGTGTTCACTGTGGTCCAAATAATCTGTTAAAAAACATGTGAAAATGTAAAAAAAAAAACCTGCCTCGTGCGGTGCCCTCCACCCGATTCAGAATAAGTCAGTGCCATTTACACATTTATCCTCCATTGTTGATCACAGTGACTCAAAATGTCATTTCATATCAGAATAGTCTTATTCATGGTGGTAAGAATAAACTAAACTTCAGTCCGGTGCCTGTGCCGCTCTGATTCAGCTGTTCTTTTTTTCACAGCTGTGCAGAACTGACCGAAGCTCTTCGCTCCTTTCAACATCTGGAGGTGAGATGTTTCCTGATCTATGTCCTCACACGTCTGTTTAGAGTTGAACTCCGGCACATTTGAAGCTAAAGTCCGTTGTTAGAGGTGGTGGAATTCTGTCAGAAGCCAAAAAATGACACAGATCAGTGTTTTTGTGTCTGTCAAGGCAACAAACCAGTGTAGTGATGGGGGCAAGTTCTGAACTTCCACCTAAAACACCAATTTGCTTCACACTGAAGAAGCTTAACACCACTTTAACCCATCTGACAACAGCCACGAGTCTAACAAACAAAACGCTCTGCCTGGTTCACTCATTAGTGTCTGGAAACGTTAGAAAACAACTTTATAATCACCTCACACTTCCCTCTGTTGATTTCCCACTGCACAGACCAAAGCCCAAAAGACTCGATTATTATTATTATTATTATTATTATTATTATTATTATTATTATTATTATTATTATTATTATTATTATTATTATTATTATTATTATTATTACAGGAGCAGTGGGACAGTTTCCTCCAGAGGTTGGACCAGGAGCTCCAGCCTGACCCTGACACGGAGCACAGACACCCTCCGTCCATCTCCCCTCACCTGCCGCTCATCTGCGCCCGCTCCGGACGGTGGGTCACTCTGCTCTGACGGGACAGGTGCATCATGGGAGTTGTATGTGTGACTTGTGTGTTTCTGCACAGGGAGGTGATGCTCGGGGACTATCTGCAGAAGGACAAGAAGCTGCTGCTGGTGCTGATCCGGCAGTTCGCCTGTTTGTTTTGTCGCCGGCATCTCAAGGAGCTGCACAAGAGCCAGGTCAGGACCAGAGTCACGGGCAGAGTCGTCACAGGAGTTTCCTCACACCAGGGCTGAACCATTTTAAGAGAAAATTCAATTGCGATTTTTCTGGCAGATATTGCGAGTTTTTTCAATTCAAGTTTCAGTGCACAAGAACATCTACAAACATCACAGAAACTTCCATCGTACCGTTCAAACACTAAACTCCAAAACTAAAGCAAGAATGAAAACTACAGAATTTATTTCAAATGTCGTCGTATTTATGAGCAGAAACCTGCTGTACACAGGTTACAGTGAGGTCTTATAACTGAAGAACTAAAAGAGCATCTGTGTCTGAACTTAAATAAACTCAAACTTTTCCCTCTACAAAATCTGTGGGACGTTAAAACCGGAGGATCGATCATCGACGCCTCAGCAGCAACAAAATATTCACTTCTGTGAAAAATACAGAATTATAAATGAAATGTCCAAGCAAAAACAGTGAACGCTTTTTTAAAACAAAGACTTAGACCAGAAGGTCTAAACCAGGACTAAAACAGGATTAAACGAGGTCTAAACCAGGACTAAAAGAGGATTAAACGAGGTCTAAACCAGGTCTAAACCAGGACTAAAACATCTTTAAACAGGACTAAACCAGGTCTGAACCAGGTCTAAACCAGGTCTGAACCAGGTCTAAACCAGGACAAAACCAGGTTTAAACCAGGTCTAAACCAGGTCTAAACCAGGTCTAAACCAGGACAAAACCAGGTTTAAACCAGGTCTAAACCAGGTCTAAACCAGGTCTGAACCAGGTCTAAACCAGGACAAAACCAGGTTTAAACCAGGTCTAAACCAGGACTAAACCAGGTCTGAACCAGGTCTAAACCAGGTCTAAACCAGGACTAAACCAGGTCTGAACCAGGTCTAAACCAGGTCTAAACCAGGTCTAAACCAGGACTGAACCAGGACTAAACCAGGACTAAACCAGGTCTAATCCAGGTCTAAACCAGGATTAAACCAGGACTAAACCAGGACTAAACCAGGTGTAAACAGGACTAAACCAGGTCTAAACCAGGTCTAAACCAGGACTGAACCAGGACTGAACCAGGACTAAAACGGGATTAAACCAGGACTAAACCAGGACTAAACCAGGACTAAAACAGGTCTGACTGCTCATGTCCTGTCCTGGAGAACTTGCTCTAACCTTGTTCTCTTCTCCTGTCCTGTGTAGAATCTTCTGGAGTCTCAGGGCGTTCGGGTGGTGGTGGTTTCTTTCGGATGTCTGGAGGGAGCGGCTCACTGGATCTCGGAGACGGGCTGTGCCTACGACATGCTGCTGGACCCTCAGAGACAGGTCAGAACAACAGACCGACCGGCGAGATCCACCGCAGAACCGTCACGACGCATTCTGTCTGTTAAAGCGACCTGTTATATTTCAGCTGTACATCGCCTTCAGCCTGGGCTCTTCTCTGTGGAAGGTGCTGAACTTCAGAAACATGATGGTTTATGGAGAATATGTGGCTCAGGACCAGCAGTTCCCCAAAGAGCTGCCCTCTATTGAAGATGACATGTTCCAGGTAACACTCACACCACTGCATAACTCTATTACGCACACGACCAACCAGGTTTATGTGGATAATTAAACTAATGAAACATACAAACACTGCCTGGCCTAAAGAAAGTCGCCACCTGGATTTAAAGAGGAACTCCGGCACATTTGAAGCTAAAGTCCGTTGCTAGAGGTGGTGGAATTCTGTCAGAAGCCAAAAAACTGTGCGTTTTTTTGTGTTGCCTCGGCAGAGATCTCGCTGTGGCCACAAACTAGTGTAGAGATGGGGGCAAGTTCTGAACTTCCACTTCAATTTGCTTCACACTGAAGAAGCTTAACACCACTTTAACCCATCTTACAACAGCCACGAGTCTAACAAACAAAACGCTCTGCCTGGTTCACTCATTAGTGTCTGGAAACATTAGAAAACAACTTTATAAGCAGCCTTAGCCTTACCTCTGTTGATTGATCACCTACAGAAGCAACAAGTGAGGATTGAAGAAGAAGAGGAACTGAAAGTTGTTGAAAGAAATTTTTTTAGTGTTTTTCAAAAAATCTAATTCACTCGTAAATAAACGGGATCAGAAACGACATCGACGATCGAGTCTTTTGTGCTTTGGCCTGTGCAGTGGGAAATCAGCAGAGGGAAGTGTGAGGTGTTTATAAAGTTGTTTTCTAACGTTTCCAGACACTAATGAGTGAACCAGGCAGAGCGTTTTGTTTGTTAGACTCGTGGCTGTTGTCAGATGGGTTAAAGTGGTGTTAAGCTTCTTCAGCGTGAAGTAAATTGGTGTTTTCCATGGAAGTTCAGAACTTGCCCCCATCACTACACTAGTTTGTTGCCTTGACAGACTCACTGCCACAGTGAGATCTCCACCGAGGAAACACTGATCTGTGCCGTTTTTTGGCTTCTGACAGAATTCACCACCTCTAGAAACGGACTTTAGCTTCAAACGTGCCGGAGTTCAACTTTAAGTGCTAAATCCTGATCCTCCTTTTGTTTTCTTCAGTTGGGAGGAGACTTTGTGTTGGACGAGCACGGCTCTGTCCTGTTCTCTCACTGCTGCCAGAGCCCCATCGACCGACCGTCCATCTACCGCCTCCTGTCCGGGATCAACTGCTAACGCTATTCACACCATTTCATACGCACTCATTTACAGCAAGGGACTGGCCGAGGGTGACCAGATTTTCACCCCCGGTTTGTGGTGGTTTCTAGTAATAAAATAGTGAAGCGAGTGCATAATTAAGTGCATAACTAACACTAACACGTCACATTTTCTGTATTTTGGTCGTTTTTAAGCAGCTTTTCTGTATTTTACCTAAACAAATGACAGTTTATGTCTCTTTTTACTGTTTCCAGGGCTCAAACTGGTCAAAAATAGGGACACAAGGGACATTTCTTGTATAAAACTGGGACAAATGAATGGTTTTGGATAAATCTGCAGGGACAGGGGACAAAGGGCTCAAAACTGGGACTGTCCCGGGTAAACAGGGACGTCTGGTCACCCTAGACTGGCCCTGTCTCGCAACGCAAACAAATGTATGGGACCAACTGCTAACGCTCTTCACATCATTTCATATCCACTTACTCCGGGCCACAGTGTCATAATGGGAAAGACCAACAGCTAACACTATTCACACCGTTTTATGTGCACTCATTTACAGCAAGGGACCGGCCCCGTCTTAGACTTAGACAAACTTTACAGATCCACAAGGGGAATAATGTGGAAAAAGGGACTGGGGCCCTGTCTCGCAATGCAAACAAACGCCCGGTGTCCCGTCGATCTGAGCTCCCGAAGTGGAGGAACGAGCTTTAAAAGTGTATTCGTTTTAACCAATTAAACGTGCAAACATCGACATGCGCGCGTTAGATTTGCGCCTGAAAACCCACGTTCGATGATTGAATAGTTTGGATTTAATATTTGCTTTTATCGTTATCATTTTCATTACATCGTGTTTTATTTTGTTTCCATGTGCAGAAAGGTGCTGTATAATAAAATATCACTATATTATAATAGGAAATTCACACTGTAGCCTATGATATTAGGGTTAAATTTTATATATTTAACGCTATTTAATATAAAGATTTCAGTATTTCCAGTAATTTTTTTCTTTTATGTAGTGGGAGCCTTATTTGATAGAAGGTATAGACCTGTCGAAATGAGCTCCCTCTGCACAGATTCATATAAATGAGGGAATAATGGTGGTTCTACCATGGCTAAATTGGCCTGTCGATATGAACTACCTTTAGATTGAGTCTTATTTGAGCAGAATACGACTGCACACAGCAAATAGAGTTAAAATTGGCTCTCACAGAATCAATTTTCACATTTTCTCAGGGTTTATACGAGTCCAATCTGTTCTAGAGTTAATTTAACATTTTTTGGAAACGTTAATTAAGTAACACTGGACCAAAGTTCCTGTTGTTTTAACGTTTTGAGAGTAAACAGATAACACTTTGTAGGGTTATCCTGATTTAACATGACACAGGGACATTTTATTTTTACACCTTATTTTAGTTAATTTAAGATGAAATTATGTACAAAACTGGTTCAAACTGGTGGTGGGAGGAGCCAAATTAACACTAAAGGGGAGTTGAATTAACGTCATATCAACTCTGGCAAATAACCCCAACTCGAACCCTCATTTAACTTTCTTTTTGTGTTAAAAACAACTCTGAAATAGTTTACCCTGACCTTGTAACCCCCATTTTAAACTACCTACGTGTATTCAGATAAATGAGGATAAATTTGACATAACTAAGGTGTAAAGTTTGATCACCGTGTGCAAAAAGCTTCAAACCCGCCGTCTCTAATCCAAAGAAACATGTAAAACTGGGGAGGTCAGAGTTTTCTGGATCGACACGACTGTAAACGGGAAAAACGTGCGGTCGTTTATTTCGACGGGGGAGCGTGAATCGATAAGACGTCAGTGTCGGTTTAGGCTTTGGGGAGCTCATTTCGACAGGACACCGGGATCAGCAGCTAACGCTCTGCACATCATTTCATATCCGTTTACTCCGAGGCGTCAGTGTCATAACGGGAAAGACGTGTGTC
Source organism: Odontamblyopus rebecca (assembly GCA_030686955.1). Lineage (NCBI taxonomy): Eukaryota > Metazoa > Chordata > Actinopteri > Gobiiformes > Gobiidae > Odontamblyopus > Odontamblyopus rebecca. The sequence goes on along the minus strand of CM060670.1, from coordinate 4,919,531 downwards.
ACCCACAGCTAATGCTCTTCACACCATTTTGCATACACTTCATATAAGATATACAAACTTAGGCTTATCTCGCAGTGGGAAAGATGTGAGGGACCAGCTGCTAACGCTTTAAACCTTATTTCATATACACTGGCTCTGTCTCGCAGTCATAAAGGGACCAGATACCAAATACTGATGTTGTTCACCGTGTTGTTCTGTTTTAGAGTCGGGAATCATGAAGTTTCTCTCTGTCGTGTGTTTTACCGACAGATTCAGGACCTTCAGACTCTGTGAAATGAATGGAAATAAAGATGATGTTCGGTTTAAATGTTTTACTTTTTAAAAATGAATTGTTCCTGTTACTGTTACAGTTCACTTCATCAGTACTGATACTACTGCACTGCTACTGCATAATAATAATTTAGTTTTACTACTACTACTACTACTACTACTGCTACTACTACTACTACTACTACTACTACTACTGCTACTGCTATTGCTACTACTACTACTAATACTACTATATAATTATTTATTTCTACTACTACTACTACTACTACTACTACTACTACTACTACTACTACTACTGCTATTGCTACTACTACTACTACTACTATTACTACTATATAATTATTTATTTCTACTACTACTACTACTACTACTACTACTACTACTGCTATTTCTACTACTACTATTACTACTACTACTACTACTGCTATTGCGACTACTACTACTACTACTACTACTGCTATTGCTACTACTACTACTACTACTACTACTGCTATTGCTACTACTACTACTACTACTACTGTTACTTGTACTATACTACTGCTACTACTATTACTACTATATAATTATTTATTTCTACTACTACTACTACTACTACTACTACTGCTACTACTACAACTACTGCTACTACTACTACTACTACTACTCCTCCTCCTCCTACATTCCGGCCCCAGACGCAGCAGATATAAGTGTCCCTTTGTGTGTGTCCATAGTACGCGTCTGTGTACTGGTCTGTGTACTGGTCTGTGTACTGGTCTGTGTACTGGTCTGTGTACTTCTGTGTACTTCTGTGTGCTGCTGTATTGAGGCGCTCAGACAAAGAGTGTCCCACATGTGAACAGAGCAGAAGCAGATCTGTGTCAGGGCTCAAACGCCTCACGCTTTCCCACAGTTTATCACAGGAAACACAGACACAATTCAAATAAGGTGAGATAAAATATAAAATATGATACGGGGCTAATACCGGACCAGAGAGATTTACACTATACAACTCTAAAGATAAACTAAAGCCTAACAAGGACTAAACCAGAACTAAACCAGGAAGAAACCAAAGCCTAACCAGAATTAAACCTGAACTAAACCAGAACTAAATCAGGGTTAAACCAGGGCTAAATCAGGACTAAACCAGAACTAAACCAAAAGTAAACCAGACCTAAACTGAGCCTGACCCAGGGTTAAACCAGGACTAAAACAAAGATAAACCTGAACTAAACTGAGCCAAAACCTGAACTAAACCAGGACTAAACCAGAACTAAACCAAAGGCAAACCAGACCTAAACTGAGTCTAAACCACGATTAAACCAAAACTAAACCAGGACTAAACCTGGACTAAACCAAGACTAAACCAGGTCTAAACCAAGATTAAACCAGGACTAAACCAGGACTAAACCAGGACCAAACCAGGACCAAACCAGGTCTCAACCAGGACTAAACCAGAACTAAACCAAGTCTAAATCAGGACTAAAGCAGGACTAAAACAGCACAAAACAGAGCCTAAACCAGGACTGAACCAGGACTAAACCAAGACTAACTCATGTTAAACCAGAACTAAACCAGCACTAAACCAAGTCTAAACCAGGACTAAAGCAGGACTAAAACAGGGATAAACCAGGACTGAACCAGGACAAAACCAGCACTAAATTAAGTCTAAACCAGGACTAAAACAGCACAAAACAGAACCTAAACCAGGACTGAACCAGGACAAAACCAGCACTAAATTAAGTCTAAACCAGGACTAAAACAGCACAAAACAGAACTTAAACCAGGACTGAACAAGGACTAAACCAGAACTAAATTAAGTCTAAACCAGGACTAAAACAGCACTAAATTAAGTCTAAACCAGGACTAAAACAGCACTAAATTAAGTCTAAACCAGGACTAAAGCAAAGTTAAACCAGGGTTAAACCAGGACTAAAGCCGCACAAATCGGAGCCTAAACCAGCACTAAAACAAGTCTAAACCCGGATTAACTGAACTAAACCAGGACTGAACCAGGGTTAAACCAGGACTAAACCCGGACTAAACGAGGACTCAGCTCCGCACACACACTGTAAAGCGCAGAGGAACATGGGACTCGTATGTAACTGTGCATAACACGCAGCCACTGACCCGGTTAATTGGGGTCGAGGCTCAGAGTCGTTAATGATGTAAAAATACACGTCTCGTACGGCGGGATCGCAGAACAGACCCGGACCAGCGGACGGGAGGAAGGAGAGGATTTTTACGGCCGTGGAAGGAAGACAAAACCGTGCCTAAAATGCCGGAGGAAAACGTAAAACGGGAGGAACTGTCCAGAGCGATCGGGGCGTGGAACAGCAGCAGACTGGACCTGTTTGAGATCAGCCCCCCGGATCAGGTGACGCTGTTTACGACGTTTTATTTACGGAGACGTGGACTGAAAAACCGGGCGATGACTGACTCTTTATCATGAAATTATTATTAAAGGTGCATTGTGGAACTTTTCTGGCGGCGTTAAACCTGTTTGTACGTACACGGAGACCAAACCACGCCAAGTTTTAGGCATTTTTGAGCGATAAAACCACCTGAAATTGAATAAATATAAAAGGTAAAGCTGTTTAATGTCGCACTGTGGAATAAGTAAGCGCAGGAAAGTGGGCGGGGATAAGGGGTAGGTGAAAAGAGGAATTTTCTGAGGCAAAAATGGGACAATACGGGACATTTAAACATGCAAACAAATCAATCCAAATATAACTAATGATGAGGAAACAGCATTAAAATGTGGTTAAAATGTGATGAAAATCCAGAGAAAAGTTTGGACACTTTTTAATGTCTTTTTTTGTGATTATTTACGTTGTAGATGATGCCTGGGCTTTTCTCTCCACTGGATTTAAAGGTGCACTATGTAACTTTTTGCTTGGGGGTCTGTCACCTGCTTGTTGCCATGGAGATGTCATCGCTCTGCCTGGAATGTTCCACAGTGTGACATTAGCTCGACTTCACATTTATTCAGTTACAGGTGGTTTTATAGCTCAAAAATACCTAAAAAACAAATGAACAAACATTCTGACTGTGAGCGGGGGTCGCCTCTCCACAGATCTGACCTGTAACTTGGTTCTACTACTACTGCTACTACTGCTACTACTACTACTACTACTTTATAATTATTTAGTTGTACTGCTACTGCTACTACTACTACTACTACATAATTATTTAGTTGTACTGCTACTACTACTACATAATTATTTAGTTGTACTGCTACTACTACTGCTACTACTACTACTTTATAATTATTTAGTTGTACTGCTACTGCTACTACTACTACTACTACTACTTTATAATTATTTAGTTGTACTGCTACTGCTACTACTACTACTACTACATAATTATTTAGTTCTACTACTACAACAACAACAACAACAACTACTACTACTACTACTACTACTACTACTGCTACTACTACTACTACTACTACTACTACTACTACTACTACTACTAATAATTATTTTCTTCTTCTGCTACTACTAGCACAACAACTACAACAACAAAGATACTCTTTATTGTTCCTGTGGGGAAATTTGTCCTTTTTGAATTTGACCTATGATCTTGTTACTTCATCAGGACTAGAACTACTATTACTTTTACTATTACTACTATAGGAACGAGTACAACAACTACTACAACTATCACCACCACTACTACTACTACTACTACAGCAATTATTACAACTAAAACTTATAAAATGACTAGACCAACAAAAATAACAACTACTACTTCTTCTAATATGACTACTACTACTACTACTACTTCTACTACTACTGCTACTACTACTACTGCTACTACTACTACTACTTCTACTACTACTACTACTACTACTACTACTACTACTGCTACTACTACTACTACTACTACTGCTACTGCTACTACTACTACTACTACTACTACTGCTACTACTACTACTACTACTACTACTACTGCTACTACTGCTACTACTACTACTACTTCTACTACTGCTACTACTACTACTGCTACTACTACTACTACTACTACTACTTCTACTACTACTGCTACTACTACTACTGCTACTACTACTACTACTACTACTACTACTACTACTACTACTACTACTGCTACTACTACTACTACTACTTCTACTACTGCTACTACTACTACTACTACTACTACTACTACTACTACTACTGCTACTACTACTACTACTACTTCTACTGCTACTGCTACTACTACTACTACTACTACTACTACTACTACTTTTACTATTACTATTACAGCAATGAAACCATCTGACCTGTAAGTTGGTCTGCTCTGGTCTCCATGAAGATAGACCGGTTTAAAGCCACACTGTGAAACATTCCAGACAAAGACGTAACATCTCTACACAGAAAAATACCTGACAGACCCTCCACAAAAAGTTCCACAATGCAGGTTTAACTATAGATTTATTTTTCGAGACGCTCAGATGACTGTTCCTGACGGTCGCCTCTGTGACTCGGTGTCTCCTCAGAACCTGGAGTTTCACGGCGTGATGAGGTTCTACCTGGAGGACGGCTCCGGGGAGAACGTCGCCACCAAATGCCTGAGGGTCTCCAGCGTTTGGACCACAGAACATCTCCTCCGTCTGCTGTCCCAGAAGATCAGCCCTGACCTCAGGAGGTTCTCCGGCGCCCTCTGCCTGTGGGAAGTACACGCAGGAAAAGGTGAAAGACCACGCCGAAAACGTCACGTTGAGCTTCAGACAGGGTGACTCTCGGTTAATAATAAAACTGAGAAACGAGTGCGTCATTAAGAAGAATTGTAAGTTGTAAGTCGCTATGTCTATTTCCAAGTCTAAGCCGCAGCTGCTCTGAATTTGGCCCGACGGATCTACACGTAAAAACGCCACAGTGTTGTTTCCAGTGTTAGAACAGATCATAAACCGACACAAATACGAGGAGAAACTCAAATTTTTTATTTTACAGTTGTAGCTATTCTTCCAAATCGCCACGTTACATATTCTACCATTGCTGTTTATGTCCACAACAGAGAGAAACATCTAAACCCTAACACTGTATTCACTTAGAAATGACTGGGGAACTTATTTCTGGCGAGGCGACCACACAGAGACGCAAAATACAAACTTGGGATAAAGCGAAAATAATGAGAAAGACTTCATTACCTGACTCACCTCTCGTAATGTAGCCCATTTATGGGCAGCGTCTCCACATTATCCAGAGAAACTGTCTTCAGCAAATAATGACACCAGTCCACAAACTGCGTTGTGAATCCAGTTTGAAGTGTTCTTTGAAAGTAAAAAGGCAAAAGTTCCTTTTGTGGGTCTGTTACATCCGCACAGACCGAGGTGAAGCTGCAGATCAGCGACAGCGACTTCCTGTGGACTTTATCGCCTCTTTTATGGTTTTAAAAATCCTGTATCTGAAGTATCGCTCCACATTTCACTAATAATAATAACACAGTTTTGACTTGTGTCTAAACTAGAAGTGCAGAGTCTGATCTTTGAACACTTCAGAGTCTCAGAGCGACTGGTTTTACTGCAGACAGGAAACAGCTGACTTGTCCGAGTTCGACGTGAGCCCAATCATAAGGTTTAAATATTTGTCCGAAGCAGGCGAAACACGTTGGGTTCTCATTGAGTTTCCATGCTCTAGTTGAAACGTCACTAAAAAAAGGAGGTGATGGTGAAAATGTTCTCTGGTTTTGTCATTTTGAACCATTGACTGCACTGAACAAATGTTTCGTTGGTCCCGGAAGTCGTGTGTGGCGTCAGACTTACAAGACGAATAATCACATTTTCTTTGTGTTTTGGTCATTTTTAAGCAGCTTTTCTGTACTTTACTAAAATAAATGACAGTTTATACCTCTCCTTACTGTTGTCAGGGATCAAGCTGGTCAAAAATAGTGTCATCTGAGACATTTCTTGTATAAAATTGGAACAAATCAGTGGTTTTGTATAAATCTGCGGGGACAGGGGACACAGGGCTCAGAACTGGGACTGTCCCGGGGAAACAGGGACGTCTGCTCAGCTTATCTTCAGATTCTCTAATGTGAGACGTCATACTCCCTTAATGATAACACTTAGCATGCTAGTTGTTGTTAGCGTAAGCTACTGTGAGGGCAAAAGTCCTCTCCGGGCTCTGAAAGTTGTAAAAAGCTCAAAAACTCATCGTCAATAATTCGGACGCTCTGAATGCAGAAGGGAAGTGAGGAATAACTGTGGACCACTGCAAACTGTTTAAAAGTGAGCTGGTTTTGTTTTTCATGTTTTTAAGACAGTAAAAATCCGATTATGTGTGTTTACATGGTTTGTTTCTGTGTGCAGAGCGCAGGCTGGAGCCGGAGGAGCGCCCCCTGGTGGTGCAGCTCAACTGGAACAAGAACATCAGAGAAGGACGATTCGTGCTGAAGACGGAAAAGGACAAAGGAGAGAAGGTCACCCAAGAATTAACACAGAAAAAGCACTAACACAACATGGTTAAAGGCGCACTGTGTAACTTTTCTGCTGAGGGACTGGCCCCCTGCTTATCTCCACGGAAACGCACATGTGGCCAAGTTACAGGTCAGATCTGTGGAGAGGTGAGGTGTGATGAGAGGAGAGGGATGAATGGATTTGTGAAGGTGATTTTCAGCAATGAATAAACATTAGTAATAAACTAAACGCGAGATACATTTAATGCCGCACTGTGGAACATTCCGGTCAAAACGGCAACCAGGGGGCTGTCCCTTCACCTGGAAAATTACAGAATGCAGCTTTAAAGACGCAAAAACGGTCAGTTCAGGATCAGGCTCAGCGCTGCACATAAGCAGAGTGAGCAGAGTGAGTAGGGCCCCAAAAATTAAGATTGATTATTAAAAAATGTCACGATAATTATTCCATTATTACATTGCAAATTAATATATGAATTATTTATGAGCAGGTCCATCGTTTTTGTAAAAAAAACCCCATCACTCAATTCAGGCAGATTGTTTTTGCCTAATGCCGTATTTTTCGTCGCAGTTTTTTTCCTGGTTCGAGTGGTTCCTGCAACTTATATATTAAAATATGGAGTTTCATATGTTTGTTATTTTAGAAAACGTGTGTATTTTTGTTTGTGCTGTGACAATTTTCATTTTACATGACTTCACTAGAGTTTGCCACGTCAGCTGACTCATGCTATAATTACTGCAGAAATAATGAAATACAAACGTTTTCTCTCATTTTCTGCCTGTTTTGAGGATATTTCACGTTCTGAGGGGCTGAAAATAAACCTGCAAATATCTCTATAAAATCACTTTTCGCCTCCTCCTTAAATTTGTTTCTCCCATAACCAGGAAAACGGTTCAGATCATAAAAGCAGCGTGATGCAAAACTTCAGGAGAACTTTGTCCAAAAAAGACAAGAAGAAACTCAAGACCAGGTCAGTGAACACAACACGTGGGGAAAAGTGAGAGCTCGATATGTCGTGATAGTAAATTTGATCATCTAAGAGTATTTTTTGTATGTTTTATTACATTATTTCATGACAGTGCCACAGTTTTGTTTGCATTTTATTACGTTTGTGCAGGAAGTGGTTTAAATCTATTGGAGCTATTCTGCAAAATCCCCTTTTCAAGCTTTATGTCGTAGTTGTTTCCCACCATTTTCCATCTTTGTATTTTTGTTGCATTGTTGTATTTGATTCGTGCACGTTTGAGTTTATCTTTGATCACTTATTTTCGCCATTTTGCCGACCAACTCCTGTTTTCACCTCCACTTTGTTTCTTTCTTAAGTCTTTTTAGATGAACATTGATGAATATTTATATGAATATTTTAACCCATTTATGCCGTATGTATTTATGAGGCATTGTTTGATCCTCTCCCCTCCTCGAACCGCCACCTTAACGTGGTGGAGGGGTTTGAGTACCCGAATGATCCCAGGAGCTATGTTGTCAGGGGCTTTATGCCGCTTGGTAGGGTCACCCAAGGCAAACAGGTCCGGGGGGACGGGGCAGCCGAAGAGCGGTTCAGAAGCCCCAAATGATGATAAATATACAGAGGCCAGTTACGTCGCCCGGAATGGCGACACCGGGGCCCCACCCTGGAGCCAGGCCTGGGGTGGGTGCACGCCGGCGAGCGCCTGGTGGCCGGGCCTTTCCCCCGCGGGGCCCGGCCGGGCCAGCCCGAAGGAGCGGCCGTGGGGCCGCCCTCTGGTGGGCCCACCACCCGCGGAAGGAGCCATAGGGGTTGGGTGCGGAGAGATCTGGGTGACGGTCGAAGGCAGGGGCCTCGGCGACCAGATCTCCGGACATGGAGACTAGCTCTGGGGACATGGAATGTCACCTCGCTGGGGAAGGAGCCTGAGCTTGTGCGGGAGGTCGGCGTTACCGGCTAGATATGAATCGGCCTCACCTCCACGCACAGCTTGGGCTCTGGAACCCAACTCCTTGAGAAGGGTTGGACTCTCCATTTCTCTGGCGTTGGCCGCGGGGAGGCGGCGGCGAGCTGGCGTGGGCTTGCTTATGGCCCCACAGCTCAGCCGCTGCGTGTTGGAGTTTACCCGGTGAACGAGAGGGTCGCGTCCCTGCGCCTTCGGGTCGGGGACAGGTCTCTCACTGTGGTGTCGGCCTATGGGCCGAACTGCAGTGCAGAGTACCCGGCCTTCTTGGAGTCTCTGGGAGGGTACTGGATAGTGCACCGACCGGGGACTCCGTTGTTCTACTGGGGACTTCACGCGCCCATGTGGGCAACGCGACAGTGACACTTGGAGAGGGTGATTGGGAGGAACGGCCTCCTGATCTGAACCCGGCGGTGTTCTGTTATTGGACTTCTGTGCTAGTCACAGTTTGTCCATAACGAACACCATGTTCAAGCACAAGGGGTCCATCGGTGCCGTGGCACCAGGACTCCCTAGGCCGGAGGTCGATGATCGACTTTGTTGTCGTGTCATCTGACCTCCGGCCGTGTGTCTTGGACACTCGGGTGAAGAGAGGGGCAGAGCTGTCAACTGATCACCACCTGGTGGTGAGTTGGGTCCACTGGCGGAGGAGGAAGCCGGAAAGACCTGGCAGGCCCAAGCGTATCGTGAGGGTCTGCTGGGAACGTCTGGCGGAACCTTCTGTCAGTGTGGCCTTCAACTCACACCTCCGGGAGAGCTTCTCCCAGATCCCGAGGAGGCTGGGGACATGGAGCCGAGTGGGCTTGTTCTCGGCCTCCATTGTCGATGCGGCCGTTCGTAGCTG
>CM060670.1:4900095-4905095 GCA_030686955.1 Odontamblyopus rebecca | reverse complement strand
TGTCCTTAGGCAAGACACTTCACCCACACTGCCCAGTATGAAAGTGATGTGTGTGTGGCAGGACTCGAGGATTAGTGATCTCAATGGGACTTTCCTGGTTAAATAAAGGTAAACAAAAATTAAAAATCTGTCCCAGTGCCTCCCTGCAGAGAGGATCATGTCCCTGCCCAGACTCAGCCCTGGAGCAGAAGAAAACTAAATTCATGTTCATTTCGTCCTGTCTTTGTGCAGATCTGTGGTTGAGTGTCTTCAGTCTGAGCTGATGAAGCATCTGCCCACGTTCCTCCTGGAGCCTCAGACTCACGGAGCTCTGCCCAAAGGAATCGGTAACTGTAGATTCTACAGTCTACAGCGAATCTGCATTTTCCCACATTGACCCCCTCCTCCTCTGGTCTCAGAGTTGGTCCTGAACACCCTCATGACGTCCATGTCTCTTTTCCGTCGCTGTAAACTCCACGCCGCTCTGTCCATCCAGCTCTTCTCTCAGCTCTTTCACTTCATCAGCGCGTGGCTCTTCAACCGCCTGCTCGCCCCTCAGCCGGAGCCTGCAGCCCTGCGCTCTCACCACTGGGGGGCGACTCTGAGGCACAGGCTCAGCCCCATAGAGGCGTGGGCGGAGCGGCAGGGGCTGGAGCTGGCTGCAGACTGTCACCTGGGGCTCATCACACAGGTCAGATCTTCAGGACTTTAGGGATGTGATATTTTGTTTGGAGCCATTTAGAGATCAGCATTTTACCTGTGGCCCTCAGTTCACTGGTTATGTTTGTATATTTATACAAGTTATATTTGTATATATATATAAGTATATATTGGTATATCTGATATTTGTGTGTTTGTGTCCAGGCGACGGCTCTGTTGACCCTGGAGCCCCGTGTGGACCTGCAGGAGGCTCTGAGTCTCTGCTCCAGACTGAGACCAGCCCAGATCCAGACCCTACTGCAGGGATCCAACTACAGACCACAGCAGAGGGACAACGTGAGGACAGAGAAGGACTAAACCAGGACCAGACCAGGACTAAACCAGGACCAAACCAGGACTAAAACAGGACCAAACCAGGACTAAACCAGGACCAAACCAGGACTAAACCAGGACCAGACCAGGACTAAACCAGGACTAAACCAGGACCAAACCAGGACCAGACCAGGACTAAACCAGGACCAAACCAGGACTAAAACAGGACCAAACCAGGACTAAACCAGGACCAAACCAGGACTAAACCAGGACCAGACCAGGACTAAAACAGGACTAAACCTGGACCAAACCAGGACTAAACCAGGACCAAACCAGGACTAAACCAGGACCAAACCAGGACTAAAACAGGACCAAACCAGGACTAAAACAGGACTAAACCAGGACCAAACCAGGACTAAAACAGGACTAAAACAGGGCTAAACTAGGACTAAAACAGAACTAAAACAGAACTAAAACAGGACTAAACTAGGACTAAAACAGGACTAAAACAGGACTAAAACAGGACTAAACTAGGACTAAAACAGGACTAAAACAGGACTAAAACAGGACTAAACTAGGACTAAAACAGAACTAAAACAGAACTAAAACAGGACTAAACTAGGACTAAAACAGGACTAAAACAGGACTAAAACAGGACTTAACCAGGACTAAACCAGGACCAAACCAAGACTAAAACAGGACTTAACCAGGACTAAACCAGGACCAAACCAAGACTAAAACAGGACCAAACCAAGACTAAAACAGTTCTACACTAGGTCTAAACCAGGTCTACCTTATCCCCTGTCTTCTTTAGGACTGGGTTGCTGGTCTGGTCTCTGCGGTCCAGACCAGTTCGGACCAGAGTCTGGACTTGCCCCTGGAGGAGAGTCTGACCCTGCACCTGCCCCTCCTGCTGCCCGAACACGGGTACTGCAGCCAGACCCTGCAGGGCACTCCACCAGGACTCACCGAGTTCATGGAGCCGGTCTGCAAAAGAGGTCTGAACCAGGACTGGACCAGGACTGGACCAGGACTGGACCAGGACTGGACCAGGACTGAACCAGGACTGAACCAGGACTGAACCAGGACTGGACCAGGACTGAACCAGGACTGGACCAGGGCTGATCCAGGACTGAACCAGGGCTGAACCAGGACTGAACCAGGACTGGACCAGGACTGATCCAGGACTGAACCAGGGCTGAACCAGGACTGAACCAGGACTGGACCAGGACTGAACCAGGACTGAACCAGGACTGAACCAGGGCTGAACCAGGACTGAACCAGGACTGGACCAGGACTGAACCAGGACTGAACCAGGACTGAACCAGGACTGGACCAGGACTGAACCAGGACTGAACCAGGACTGGACCAGGACTGATCCAGGACTCTTTGTGTGCAGGTCTGTGCTGTGTGACACCTGCACCTTTAGCCTCGGGAGACTGGACGGTGCATTTCAGTGACACGGCCCCGTCCTCTGAGACCTCCTACCTGGTAACAAACGCTGCATATTTTTAAATAAAAGTCTGGTTAGTGAATATAGTAACGTCCTCCATCGCCATAACAGCGAAACAATTCAAAATATTATATCTAGAATGAGGAAATGTCACAAAATCCTTCGAAAACCATGAATATGGCTGAGTATCACTTTTTCACAGCATTTGTACAATTACCTAATTAACTGCTTTAATGAACAGAGTCATAATGCAAAACGTACTGGATACTGCTTAAACTCTATTAAATTATTATTTTTTATTATGATTTAAGTTGAACTCCGGCACGTCTGAAGCTAAAGTCCGTTTCTAGAGGTGGTGGAATTCTGTCAGAAGCCAAAAAACGGCACAGATCAGTGTTTCCTCGGTGCAGATCTCACTGTGGCAGTGAGTCTGTCAAGGCAACAAACTAGTGTAGTGATGGGGGCAAGTTCTGAACTTCCACGTAAAACACCAATTTGCTTCACACTGAAGAATCTTAACACCACTTTAACCCATCTGACAACAGCCACGAGTCTAACAAACAAAACGCTCTGCCTGGTTCACTCATTAGTGTCTGGAAACGTTAGAAAACAACTTTATAAGCACCTCACACTTCCCTCTGCTGATTTCCCACTGCACAGACCAAAGCCCAAAAGACTCGATCGTCGATGTCGTTTCTAATCCCATTTATTTACGAGTTATATTTTTTTGAAAAACGCAAAAAAAATACATTCCCAAACCATTTTCTTTCACCAACTTTCAGTTTCTCTTCTTCACTGTCAGTAGTCGATCTTCACTTGTTGCTTCTGGCGCTCGAGCCTCTCGCCGCCGCTGGAGTCGACGATCGAGTCTTTTGGGCTTTGGCCTGTGCAGTGGGAAATCAGCAGAGGGAAGTGTGAGGTGCTTATAAAGTTGTTTTCTAACGTTTCCAGACACTAATGAGTGAACCAGGCAGAGCGTTTTGTTCGTTAGACTCATTGTGTTGTCATATGGGTTAGAAAGTGGTGTTAAGATTCGTCATTGCAAATTGGTGTTTTATGTGGAAGTTCAGAACTTGCCCCCATCACTACACTAGTTAGTTGCCTTGACAGACTCACTGCCACAGTGAGATCTCCACCGAGGAAACACTGATCTGTGCCGTTTTTTGGCTTCTGACAGAATTCCACCTCCTCTAGAGACGGACTTTAGCTTCAAACATACCGGAGTTCCTCTTTAATTAAGTTGTTTGTTGTTTCTCAGGAGCCTCACCGAGAGCCGGATGTGGAAACTGTCACTTTGCACAAACCTCTGAACAGTGGGATGGGCCTGAGCATCGTGGCCGCTAAAGTCAGTGTAAACTTGTATTATTATTATCTCAAAATACTTTTAATACTACATATGATACTACATATAAGGGCCAATGACCTATAAGGATTTTCAACAGGCAAGTTTTAAAATATAAAAATATTTTTCAAATATTTCCTGTCAGGTGCATAAATCTGTGTTTAACATTTATATGAAGCATTTTTAGTGTAAATGTCATGTGGTGCGACCGAGAATAACCTTAAAATAGTTTTATTTTCTAAAACATGGTTGTGATTTTAATCTAAGTTCTGAGTAATATGAAGTGTATAGAAACAAACTGTTGCATTTCTTTAGACTTTTAATGCATATTGATATTTTCTTTTACATTTAACACACAATGAACAAACTACTGCCCTGTAAAATGCATCAAATGAAGAAAAATGCCTAAAGAACCATTCGCCCAAGTCGACTTCGTCTGTTATTAAAACTCCAGCCACAGAATTCCTGCTGTTATTAGTCGCACCACATGATGCACGGTCGCACCACATGACATTTTAACACTTTAAGTACAAAAAACATGCAGAATAACTCAGGATTTCTGAAAATAATGATTTGGTTCCATGGAGGTCAGAGGTGCTACAGAAATGTGCTGAATTATTATGAAATTTGAACCTTTTAAGTTGAGGAAATTGCAACTGGACAGAAAATTTAGGCGTCATGTCATTGACACAAATTCATGTGTTAAATAACTGTACGTTTTCCAGGGCGCAGGTCAGAGTGAGTTGGGAATCTACGTCAAATCCATCGTGAGAGGAGGACCTGCAGAAATGGTACAACTGATCTGTGTTTCACTCTAACTATTTCACTATTTTATTTCTGAGAAGAGCGTTATGTTAGAGGCAGAGAAAAATGTTAAAGTCTGAAGCAGGACTGAAGCAGGACTGAAGCAGGACTGAACCAGGACTGAACCAGGACTAAACGAGATCTAAACGAGATCTAAACCAGGACTGGACCAGGACTGAATCAGGACTGAACAAGGGCTGAACAAGGACTAAACCAGGACTGAACCAGGAATAAACCAAGACTGAACCAGGACTGAACCAGAACTGAACCAGAACTAAACCAGGACTAAACAAGGACTAAACCAGGACTGAACCAGGACTAAACAAGATCTAAACAAGATTTAAACCAGGACTGAACCAGGACTGAATCAGGACTAAACAAGGACTGAACAAGGACTAAACCAGGACTGAATCAGGACTAAACCAAGTCTGAACCAAGTCTGAACCAGGA
>CM060670.1:4870095-4895095 GCA_030686955.1 Odontamblyopus rebecca | reverse complement strand
GTCAAGCTCTGTCCCACGAAAACCTCCTGTGCACGGACCTGGATCGCCCTCTGGTGGCCAAACGACCTGAAATGCAGCTCCTCCGACGCTCTCCTCCCAAACACGGGAACCAGCTCTCCTCCTTCCCCATGCGCCAGAGTGTATCCACGCACGACATCCTTTCAGAAAAATCTAAGCAACACCTTAAAATTGGCCCCGTAATTTGGAATACTCCGTTTACTAACAGCCCTGTTCCCGCTACTTCCATTCAGCCCATCCGCATTGACATCCCTTTAACAAGAACTTATCATTCCAACCCTACGCTGACTACTTTTCAGAGTCCATCGCAACAAAAAATATATGACAACACAACTAAAAAATGTGCTAAACAAACACAAGATCATATTTACGATAGTCCAGTCAGAATGACCCAGACCAGCCCAAAGTCGTGTTTTGGAAATAAGGAAATAAATGGCAGGAAACCGCAGGTGAACGTGACGCCGACGAAACATGTGTCTTTCCAAATGGATCAGAAAATAAAAAGAGGAGAGAAGGAAAAGGGCAGAGAGGAGGAGCGAATGAGAGAAGAGGAGAGGAGGTGGGAGGTGTGGAGGAGAGAGGAGATGGAGAGACAAGAGGAGCAGAGGAGGGTCCAGGAGGTGGGTTCATTTTGGAGGATGTTAAGTCTCAGAGGTAAAACCCTAATATTATTTATTATTAATTAATCATCACGTCTTTAAAGCTTTCAAGACACTCATAGTTTTACATAGTTCTCTGATCTGGCCAAGATTTTAAAACTTAAATCAGCTTATTCATCTTGTTTTCAGATGTATTATTGACTTACTAGTCCGGAGACTGCTTCATTTGTGTTTGTGTTTATTTATTAAAGGGACAGTGTGTGTTAAAAGACAAGATAATGTAAGAAACAAACATGTATTTGTAAATATGCAGGATTGTAGCCAAAGCTAATACACATTCTTAGTCCAAAACCAGCCACATCACCTGTAGAATTCATAAAACATGACAAAAACATTCAACACCACCTCACACATGCGTCACTCACTAGAAAACAGTTACATAACGTTAGTATTAAACACACTCATACAATAGGGTGACCAAACGTCCGGTTTTCCACAGACATGTCCAGTTTTCACATCCTGTCCTGGGCGCCCAGGTTTTTTTTTTTTTTATAAACTGAGGGAACTGTCCTGGTTTTCACCACCTTTAATTGGACCATTGCACTAGAGCTCTGTGGTGGGGCAGGTCAGGTCAGAAGGGGCAGATACAGTCGGTCATCCTGAAACGTGCTGAACGGGACACGCACACCCTCCCCCTCTAAAGTCTCCTGGTTTTCACAAACAGAAACATGTTCACTCTGTCATACGTCAGTATTAAAATGTACAGGTCAGACAAACACTCTCATTACCGACACATGCACAGCATTAACATCTATTTACAGATCTATGTACAAATATGAAAATACACAAATATGACTGCAGTCCCTCCAGTCTAGAGCTAGTTTATTTTACGATAACTTGTCAAATAAACTTTTCTGATAATTTACTACTTTTAAGTCATTTTCTGATCGATTTAAGTGTTCGTATCTTAAGCTTTTTTGCAGTGTACTAGGCAATGTGGGTGAAGTGTCTTGCCTAAGGACACAACAATACTTTTTACTCTGGTGCCCCATTGTGGCACCTGGTTTCTCAGAGGTCTCATACTGCCCAGGCCTGACCTCGCTCAGCCTCTGAGATCTGACCAAATCCGCCTTTGACAAACTGGTAGGGCCAGTGTAATAGTACAAATGCATTAGTTTAAAACCTTATAACTGCTTTACATTGTTACATGTCATGAATATCCACACCTCCAAATCAGAGACCAGGGTTTCCTCCTTAAAGATAAAGATAACTCCAGGGAAATTCTCTTTTTTTGTTCTCCTCCCCCATCCTCATGTTATGCTGCAGTTTTTCTTCCTCCCAGTTCGCTCCATGGAGTCTTCCCTATGTATTATACAGTACCATTATTCATATTTATTCCTATTATTCAACTGGAGGAGCAGCTAGGAACGCCCCAGGAGGGACTCTCGGGGCATCTGGCCCCTGAGTCTGAACCCCGTCCTCCGACCCTCACAGGTGCAGCAGATGGAGCAGGAGGTGCACAGACTTCAGGCCAAACCGAAGCGCTCGGCGGAGGAGGGCGACCGTTTAAAGAGGCTGAGTTTGGAGTTTGAGTTTCAGAAGCGGCTGAACGAGATGGAGGAGAGAGAAAGAGAGATGGAGGATGGACGGAGAGAACGAGAGGAGGAGGAGACGGAGGGAGAGAGGGAGGACCTAGACATAATGAGGACCTTACAAGAGCTGGAGCCAAGGACCCGGGTGAGAAAAGATTTACAATTACATTTGTTATTTCAGTTTTAAAATCCAAACTCGGCACTACTTTTAGTACCACCTTTTACTATTTTTACCCCCAACTTTTCTTCACAAACTGCAACTTGGCTGATGTAAATATAAGTACACATACACCACCCGCCTCACCCGCAAAGCAAACACAATACACGATTATCACGACGACAGGAAGTGCTGCGATGTTGAGTCGCGTAACTTCCGCTCAGTGCTTTTCTACGGCAAAATCCCTGTGGAAAAGTGTCGCATATTTTCCACCAGCTTCATAAATCTGCCCCAACACCAAATCTTCATCCAACAAGGTCGACAAAGAACAGATTCTGTCCACGAAGAATTTATCCACAACGATCGAGGGAAGAAAGACGAAAACTTAAAGGAAACGACGACGAGCATCAGTGAATAGAGAGATTTGTGCAGTTTAAATGGTATAAAGCAGGGGTGTCAAACTCATTTTGGTCCGGGGGCCGTATGCAGCCTACTTTGATCCCAAAAGGGCCGGATCAGAAAACTCAGTTCTCTCTTCAAGTTATTGTATTTTTCTCCGTGTCTCGTAGTGGTGTTTAAGATTATATTCCTCGAGCAACGCCACTTGTTCCAAACACACTGAGCACAGATTTCCCATTCACCTCTGTCAACAAATAAGAATTAGACAATTTTTCTTGGGAAATCCTGAACTCAGCATCTGCTTTTCTCATTTTTTGACATTTTGCTGATGAGGGTCACGGTCGACAGTCAAAACGATCGTCCTTTAAGAGCGTTTGGAAAGAGGAAAGTCTTCATTTGTGCTGCTCTGGTGGGAGTCGCAACGTACAGAAACGCCGGAGACGCTGCTATGCTAAACGGTGCAGAAAATGAACAGAAAAATCTGAAAATTTTAAGTATTTTAATAGAAAAATCAGCCGAGGGCCAGATTAAAGGTCTTGGAGGGCCGGATCTGGCCCCCGGGCCGCATGTTTGACACATGTGGTATAAATGTTCACAGATTAAATGTCGACCGATGGTAAATAAATGGCAAAATACAAAAAAAAATAAAACACTTTGTAGTTAGTTTGCATCTATAACCAGTCGTAGGAGTGATTTATTCAACACTCTACAGCTCAAATCCTGTCATATTAGTAATTATAAGTGAAAGAACATTGTTTCCACATATTCTGGATGCTTCCCTGGTTAAAATTAAAAGATTTAAGCCCCAAACTCAAAGAAAACGGTTTCTTCATTAATAATAGACCTCTGTTATTATGTATATTTGTCAAAACGGCGCATTATTATTAAATATCCAAAAGGAAATTCCTCAACTTTTGATATTAGCGACAGGGTCCATTCTCCTGCTGTATTTACCCAACCACCATAACATCTGGGAGGGCATCTGACACACCACAGGATTTGTAGATGAACTACATTTGACCCGCCCGCATCTCAGTGTCGCACCACAGGGATACAGGGGGATGGGAGGGCATCTGACACACAGGGGTACACGCAGTGGTGCTGAAACTTCACTTAAGGCAATAACAACATTTACCAAAACCAGGAAGGTGAAAGGTTTATTATATAGTATATTATACAATTGTACTATATTTATTTATTTATTATTGCTTATTTATTTCATTTAATTTGTATTTTATTTATTTATATTTTTTATTTATTTTATTTTTATTTTATTTATTTATTTTTATTTTATTTAATTTTGTTTAATTTTTATCTTGTTTTTAGGTCAAGAGAAACACAGGAAATCCCACTTGTGTCCAAAAGGAAAAACAAACGTCGAAATTATCCTGGAAAAATGACCAAGAAAGAAGTGGTAATTTAATTTGAACTTTTTAATTTTTATTTTTTGATACAGAAATTATTGTTTAAACACGTTTTCCCCGTTTGTCAGACGAGAAACACAATGGAAAAGACGCAAACAACAAGGCGGCGAATCAGTGAGTTTACAGTTCAAGCAGCACTGCGGAACTTTTCTGGTGGAGAGTTGGAATTTGTGCATTTTATTTGTTGGAATTTGTGTATTTTATTTGTGAATTTGTATTGTTTTGCCAGGAATGTCCCACAGTAGGGCATTAAACTGATCTATTAACATGGAGACAAGAAATTCTGTCCAGAACTGAATCCACTCACTGATTTCATTGCACTTTTTTAGCCATAAAACACCTGTAACTGAATCCTACTAGTGCTGCCGCGATTATTCGACGTTGTCGACGTAATCGAATATGAAAATGAGTCGAATACAATTTTTTTGGTCGAATATTCGCCTTTATTTATTTTTGGTCTCAAACGGCTCGTCCAGAGACCTTTTGCTTGCCTGAGATCAGGTATTTCCCCTCCACACCACTAGTCGTACTACACCCGAGGCGGACACCGGTGCCGCAGGCAGCGGCTGCGCCCGAGGCGCGGGAGCACGACCACGATGCATGAGGTATTGAGAATACCGTTGCATATGCTGCTCGTGCATACTCGTTAAATTGTGTGTGCATATCGTTGTTCAACATTGTCGAATGAGCACACACAACAGACATAACAGCAATAACCTTTGCAACTCGCACACACAGCACACACAAGGTAACCTCCCGGGAAAATCTAACGCACACACTTGTGTGTGTTAGAACCGCTTGTTTTTTTTATTTTTTATTAGTCGTTTAGATTAGTCGACTAATCGAAAAATTAGTCGAGAGATTAATCGTTAGAAAATTAGTCGTTAGTGGCAGCACTAAATCCTACGAGACAGAAGTTTAATGTAATACTGTGGAACATTTCAAGTAACGCTTCAAGATCTCCATGGAGACAAGGAGGCGGCTGATCCTCCACAAGAAATGTTACGCAGCGCAACTTTACCTACATACGTTCCCGTTAAAGCTATGGCAAAATCCCTGAGTACAACTTAACTTAAGTCAAAAATACAACATAAGCCCAACATAATGTGTGTGTGATTTTTCAAGTTTTACGTTGCTTATTTATGTTTATTTTATGTTTTTTATGTTACAGAAGTTCAGAGGAGAAAGTGAAACCTCAGTCTCCTGAACAGCTGACGTTTAGAGAGCGTCAGGAGCTGTTCTCTTTGGCCTCCAGTGCATAAACAAACTGTGAATAAGAAATATGTTTTTGAGAGCTTAATTATAGTGTCATATTAAAGAGGTATTGTGCAGTTTAGATCCATTTTTATTCATCTTGCGTATCTACTTAAAGGGACAGTTCGGAATTTTGGACGTAGTTCCTCATTTCCTCGTGATGCAGAGTGTTGGAGACGTGTGGAGACGCTTTTTAAAATCTTCCTCCAGTCCTTGTATTTGCAGAGGTGCTGGTGCTGGACTAGTGCAGGTCAATGGCCACAGTCGTCCTGCCACTAAAAACAGTCTGACCCACTCCACAGACCCGAGGAAAAATTATTAGAACTCCAGACTAGGGTTAGACAGTAATACAGTAATACGGTATCAAAAAGTAGCAACGGTATCAGTGTCATTACCGTCATTAAAAAAAAAATCGTGTGAAAAGTTTGTGATGGAGATGTTTTATTGAGTCGAGAGGGGACGAGGCGCTGAAGAGGAGAAAGTTCCCGCTCGAGGGCGAAGTCAGACTTTCACGGAGGAGACGGTAAAGCTCGATTTATGGTTCTGCATCAAAACGTGTTTGTGTCGATGACAGCGTGCTCCTCCGAAACTTTCTAACTACGCCTCAAAACGACGCAGACAATAAGGGCTGTGATTGGTCCTCTCCACCGCTCTACATTTCCACTGCTCCGCTCATTCTAGACTTTGAGTAATAATGTGTTTAATGCAGCTTTGCGCACATTTGTTTACGTTTTACACAAACTAAACTTCAAACCACACGGCTCATTTGCATACAGTATAAGCGCTGATAAAAACAGCTCGTGCGCTGACGCGACCGAACGGCTGCAAAGTTTGGTTTGATCAGAACTTGTGCCTCATCTTCAAATATAAAGCTGCGACTGTTTCTGAAGGGTTTAGATGCAGCTACAAAATAATTCACAGTAATCACAGTAAAACCCTAAACCGCAGGAAAACGCTGAGACGGTTTAACGGGATCAAAATTTGGATACTACCCATCCCTAGTGTCGGTAGAATAATTTTAGAAGTCAAATCAGCCTTGCATTTGAAGGATTTCTGTCTGAGCAGCAGCAGTGAGTTGTTCTTCCTGATAGAAGCTCGGCAGCGGCGGACTGATATATGAGAAAATAGTCCCTCAACATGCGACGATTCAGTTTGATTTCAGACATGATTCTCTGGACACAGACGTTCACAGGGACAGTCTGGAGTTCTGATAGTTTTTCCTCGGGTCTGTGGAGTGGGTCAGACTGTTTTTAGTGGCAGGACGACTGTGGCCATTGACATGCACTAGCCCAGCACCAGCACCTCTGCAAATACAAGGACTGGAGGAAGATTTAAAAAGTGTCTCCGCACGTCTCCAACACTCAAATGAGGCCCTATGTCCAAAATTCTGAACTGTCCCTTTAATGCGAGTTTTTTTTTTTGTTCATTTTGCTTTTTGATTTCAATTATTATTCCATATACTGTGACTTCGATCTAATTAGTGCAATAGTACATTTTTAATAGAGAAACATGTAAAAATAAGTTTAATTGTTTGTTTGTTTTTTGCATATGTAGAATGTCCACAATAAAATTTTTTGAAGCTCTCCTTATTTTTGTAATATTTACCTTGCAGACACTTTGAAAACAGTTTGAATTCAGAGTTCAGGACAGTGCATATATATATATATATAAAACTGTTGCGTTGAAATATTCTTATTGCTCATGTTTTTGCGAACTAAAAACCTTCTTTCATGTCTTGCCTGTCTCGTTTAAATCTTGGTTCTCTGGTAAAACTGCACCACGGCCTTCTCCTGCTCCTGCGTCTCGATGGACCCCGGGCGAATCCTCCTGATCTCGTTGATGGCGTCGATCCCGGACAGCTTC
The DNA here is from genome assembly GCA_030686955.1 of Odontamblyopus rebecca. Taxonomy (NCBI): domain Eukaryota; kingdom Metazoa; phylum Chordata; class Actinopteri; order Gobiiformes; family Gobiidae; genus Odontamblyopus; species Odontamblyopus rebecca. Next base: position 4,887,789 of record CM060670.1, on the reverse strand, counting down.
CTGGTTTTGACGAGATAACACGCCAGCATGGTGCCCGTCCTGCCGAAGCCGTGCATACAGTGCACCGCCACGCCCTGGCAAACACAAGCACACAGATGAGCGCCCTGCAAGTGTCTCTCATCTGGTCAAGGTTTTAACGTTATTCGTCTTGTTTTCAGATTTATTATCGACTTGCTAGTTCTGAGACGGCTTCCTTCTAGTCTAGAGGTCATTTATTTAAGATAACTTGTCAAGTAAAATTATCTGTCCATAATTTCTCGATTTAAGTGTTCAAAAAGTGTATAAAACGTACAGACACTGGCGTGATCAGTTGGTACAGACAGACACAGACAAATGAGCGGGTACAAAAATGGCAGAAACAGATACAGACACTAAACACTGGTCAGAGACGGAATCAATCTACACCGGAAGTCGTCATGTTTCCAAACGTCTTCCTGGTTTGTGACGTAAACGTGAACAGATTCCATTACAAATAGTAGCTTTAAGCAGACAAATTAAACTAATACTGAAGAGTATTTCACTATTATTTCACTATTTCTCGACTAAATGTGAGTTTAAATTAAGGTTAATCCACGTATGGACACACCTTGGATGAGACCCGCTCAGGTCACAGAGGTGAGGAGAAGACAGAGTTTAAGACACACGATTAATGAGTGACAGACCACAGCCCTGTGTGTAAACAGTGAAGTATTAAAGAAGTAGAATCAGTAAAGCCTTTGTGCCTAAAAGTACAGTGAATCTAAGGACACACCCAGACTGTGCTAATACGGGAATACCAAAGGAGTTCAACAGCGGCACTTCTGAGTACAGATGTAAAACATTCATTTCCACATAAACTTTATTCTAAAATGTAATATAAAGTCTATAGGAAATCAGGAATATTGTGTATATATAGTATTATTGTGTATATATTAGGACTGTCAGTTTAACACGTTAATTAGATTAATTAATTACACTGCAAATTAACGCGTTAGAAAAATTTAGGCAATTAATTATGAATGGGAATTGAATGACCTGTAGGCTACTGGGCAGTGAAAAGTCACTTCCACCTGCGTCACTGGTCAAACAAATAAAGCCCGAGGACTAGAGACATGGACGCGACTCAGGGCTGCGAGGCGAGACATCAGTGCTACGACGAAGACGGGACTATCAACAAGAACGGGGTGATTTGTGGCCTTTATAAAAAAGAATTTTCCCATCACCGAACCTGCTCCAGACGAACTTAAACCCTAAACATTGTCACTGGTGCTCGTGCTGCCGTGAGCTTCGTCGGCCCACACTGGCAGAATTAGGGAAATGAATGAGCAAAGCCACGGGCTCCTCCCGCGACGTCTGTGCCTCTTTTCTCTTACAGGTAACATCCAAAAGCAGAGCCGCACACTCAGACACTGTAAACAAGTCTGTTTGTCTGAGCATTTGGCTCAAGGAGACATAAAGTTGGTGAACGATGTCATGTTCTTCAACTGATTCGTCAAGCACCACAATTTTGTAATGTCCTAGAATTTGTATTCTTTATTTGTGGCCCTTTAGCAGATATGAGATTAAAATGGGATTAATTAGGTTAATTTTTTTATTCGCCTGACAGCAGTATATAGTAGAGTAGTAAATACACAGTATATATTTACATATATTGTATATATTGTTTATAATACATCTGCTATATATCCCCATGTATATTTACCAAATTCCATTCTGGTCATACAGCCATATTTTTATTTATTTATTTGTATTCACTACAAATGAAAATCTACACTGTAATATACTTTATATTGTCTATATTGTGCATACTCCACATTCTGTATCGCACTTGCTGCTCCTCGCACTTCTGATTAAACGCTAAACCACATTTCGTTATCTTGGATTTATGTGTAATGACAATAAAGTTGAATCTATCTACTACTACTCTGATTTCTATGTTATAATGTAGTTTCCTCATGAAAAACAGACCTGGAGTTGTGTTTGTTTCATTCACCCTGCACGCTAATACAGGAAGTGCTTCACTGTGTTTTTAAACTCACCTTCACTAGAATCATTTGGATAATTTCAGCCCTGGACTTGCCCATCTCTACTGAACTAAAGGTAAAAGGAGCTGTTAAAAATACCATTCCATGACATCACAAGGTGGAACAGAGCATTTGAGCACTGGAGATATAGACAGACTAATAATGTGTGAATGAAACAAAACACAACTCCAGGTCTGTTTTTGACGAGATAACATTATAACAAGGCTCAAAGAGTGAATTTAGTGTAATATGGGACCTTTAATAATTCCCCGACACTGTTCCATCTCTGTTGTAGATATCTGACCTCTCCTTTGGCGTTGGCCGTCTCCACGATGCTGAGGAAGTTGTCGACCTGTGCGGGCGAAGGGGGCATGAAGTCTGTGATCTTCAGGTGGTGCTGCGTGAGCTCGGGGCAGGAGTCGTGGTTCGGTGGGCGTCGCTCCGTTAGAGAAACCAGGTGTTTGATGCCGTTCTCCAGCAGGTACCTGTACTCAGCCGGGTACCGGGGAAGAGCCAGGCCCGCCACCTTCCCCTGGTCCACCCACGAGAAGTTATGAGGCGCAGAGCTCATGGTGCGAGAGCTGAGGAGGAAGAGGGACAAGAGGTAACAACATGGCTACTTCAAAGGTTTGACTCTCGTGCACTGTGAGAGTTGAGCGGTTTGGTGATGTTGAGCCGAAAAGTTTGCTATGGAGACGTTTTATTGAACACCGAGAGTCGAGAGGGGACGAGGCGCTGAAGAGGAGAAAGTTCCCGCTTGAGGGCGAAGTCAGACTTTCACGGAGGAGACGGGAACTTCTCCGAGTGCCGAGAGCGCGGGTCTGTCAGATACAACATGCTGCAGTGGGAAATATCACACGCCCTGGACTGTCGCCTTTTACTTTATATTCCTGAATCTGCCTCTTCTGAGCTTTTCTCGTCTCAACGTGTCCTGGATCATTAAATGGAGGGAGATACGCGCTGGTGAAGTTTGGTTTGATCAGAACTTGTGCCTCATCTTCAAATATAATGTTTGATAATCTGTTTCTGAATAGTTTAGGCGCAGCTACAAAATAATTCTTAATTAGCCCGGTAAAATACTGAGAAGGTTTAACAGTAATGGACTTTAGTGCAGGGCTCTACAGTGCGCCCATTTCACTCGCATTTGCGAGCAAATATTTCGTCGTGCGAACGAGGAAAATAAAACAGTCGCACCAGTGCGAGTGCTTCTGCAGCCACAATAAGGAGCTGCGCACAGACGCAACGTGACGAGTTAAACGTTCTACATGTATCAAACATTAGGGGCAAACTCACACTAGGACTTTAGAATCGTGCCCAAGCCTGGATCGCCCCTAAAGCGCGACACGGCCAGCGCGAGCGCAACTGAACTGTGCCCGGGCACGACACCTCCGACCTCGCAGACCCCAGCATACGAGCTCCGGGTGTGCGGCGATATCACTCATACGAACAAACTCCGCTTCAAAACACACCCACACCCCCTTAAACGAGGAGCGGCACCGCAGCAGGACCCACACCTGTCCCAGTAGATTCCCCGGTGCCGCTGGACTTCCCTCTCTAAAGCGAGAGCTTTGTCTTAGTCTTGTCTAGGACTCGAGCGCATTTGGACTCGGTCACGTCACGGACTCGATGTCTGAATACTGAGTGCATCATATTTCATTACGGCCGCTGCTGTCGCCAATAAACTTGGACCAGTGTGCGGGACCTGTGCGCTGGAGCCCGTGGACACTGCACCGCCAGCGCGCGGCTCGTCCACAGCTCCACCCTCAGCGTGCGTCACAGGGCAGGTTAAACATCTGCCCTGTGAAAAAAACTAAGTTTATGTCAGTGTCTGCACAGAGCAGAGCTACAGCACAGAGCAGGCGATATGTGGGCTGAAGTTTGCCAAAGAAAATGCCAAATTAATCTGTTTGTCACAACTCCAGGAATTTGAAAATACAGGTTTAAAAATTCTACCCACTTTATTCACATCAAAGCAGTTTTGTGTAAAGTGCCAGTGGAAGTTCTCTTAAAGAAGAGGTTCTCAAACTGTGGGTAGTGTTGTGTTTTAGTTTTTCCTCGAGTGATGCAGAAAAGAGGAGCCACTGTCTGTGTGAATGTTCTTGTCTGTTCGCTTAGGTCCACAAAGGGGCGCAGAGTGTTTCAGTGCAGTACAGTCTGTTTGGCTTATTTTAAGTCTAAATGAATATTAATCAGATAAAATGGAGATAGACTGATTAAAAACACAGTGATTGTGCAGGAAAAGTACAGTCATAATTCTTTTGTGTTTTTTGTATAAAATGAATTCAAATAAGTTGGTGTGCGCAAGTTCTGCACTGTAATAAACGTTCAAAACTAAAACCTATTTGTGCCCCCATTTGTTTTTCTGTGCTCCTAAAATTTTTGACTTAGGGGCACATGTGCTCCTGAAAAAAAAAGTTAGCGTAGAGCCCTGCTTTAGTGTGAATCATTACTGTCATAATCCCAAGAATTCAAGTAAAAAACGTATTTCTTCATGTTGTCTGCGCTGAAATGAATCATGGGATATGTAGTTCCCTATGTTTATTAACTGTTGCTACTATAAAACGATGCACTCAAGCAAAGGAACTCACACGTAAATAGATTGTGACAGCGCACGGATATTATTGTGACAATTTTGACGATACAATATCACAATATTTCGCTTATTGTTACATCCCTAGTGATTAATGTACATAAGAAACCACATCATTTTTTAAACTATGCCATGAACAGGGATGGTCAATGTAAGTTTGTCTTCTTGACACTCCTTTTCGAGAAATGTGCTTTTGTGTTGATTACAATGTGTCTGTAGTATGTGTAGGATTATAGTTTCTCTCTTGGCACAGACTTGAAATAAAAACAAATCAATCAATCAGTCTGACCTGTAACTTAGCCTGGTTTAGTCTCTGTGAAGATAGAAAGGTTTAATGCAGCACTGTGAAACTTTCCAGACAAAGCAAGAACATCTCCGTAGAGAAAAGCTTTTGATGGACAGCAGAAAAGTTACAAAATGCACCTTTAAAACCATAAACACTTATGGTTTAAATTGTATAACGCTCTGCTCCTCATTGTTTAATGTGTACTTATCTTATCATGTAGTCTGCACTAAAATTAAGCAAAAGTTCACAGCCTATGGAATCCCCTCCTTTTTAAAATATTTTTTAAGTGAAAAACCCTCGATATATTATGACAGGCCATGATATTATTGTGAGTTTGACGACACGAAATCACGATATTTCGGTTATTGTCACATTACATCCCTATTTTCGTGACAGAAGCTGTAAAAAGTAAATATGAGCAAACAAAAGGGTAAGATTTCCACACACATTGAGCTTAGATTTTATTTGCAGTGATTTTAGATTATTTTATAGACTCTGGAACATTAGCCACAATCATTATCAGTGCTTAGATGGAAAAAAATCAATAAATTTTTCATAATTTCTAAGTAGTAAGCTTGGATGGTGTGTGTCCCTCAAATTCTCCAATTCATTTTTATATTTGTCTTCAAGTTTTAGCCATAAATGCAGTGAAAACTTGATTACATTATAACAGAACATGCTAATTGCCTATGAAGCACTTCCTGAACATGGTATTAGCTTGCAATAAACATGCACAATCCTACAATTAATATCATAAATCACACTTACTTAATTAATGTCTTGATGTCTTCCTGGTAAAATGCTGCTGTCAAGTGTTCAAGTTAGCTTCTTCTGCAAAATGCTAACATTGCACCGCACGATCGGTCTCTCTCTGGTTGAAATATTATGTAAGAATCGTGTGCAGGCCGTGGGGAAAAGGGCACGGCTGTAAAAGAAGGAGTTTCCACATCAGCTGTTGTTTTCCGTCACAAAAGCTGCGGCGGCGTCAAAACAAACAGGTGTTAGCATGTTAGCATTAGCATCGGAGCGACGCGAACCGAATCAGGAACGAACAGCGCAATAAAATTAAATGAAAGTAAAATAAAGGGGTGTGCTGCGTGTTTTTGAGTCGCTTCACAGTGGCACAAGTTGGAGTCGATGTAAAAAGAGTCGGGTCCGAGGACAGCGCGTTACTCTGGGGCGGTGCGGACGCGACAGGCACAGCGTGGAGCGCGCGTGACGGAACTGCAATAAAGTTCTATAAGAAGCGGCTCAGGAGCGAATCAGGAGCGAATCAAGAGCGACTTCCACTGTATTTGTTTGATTTGATGGGTGTTTTGATTTACAGAGGACCAGAGACGGAAAAAGTACTGAAAAATTATAATTTAGTAAACGTATCTTTACTTTGCTTAATTCCTACTCAGGTAAAAGTAAAAAATTTGAAAATCTACTTGAGTAAAAGTAAAAAAGTACTTAATTTAAAATGTAATTTGAGCAAAAGTTCCTTAGTTACTTTCAGTTATTTGATGTAAAAAGGATGGGTCATAAATCTAATGCAGCACAAGTTGTTTTAATCAGCTTATAGGTGATTCATACAAACTTTGTTCAGTGCAAACTTTGGACATTTCAAAGACGATTGAGCTACTAACACTTCCTAACACTGAACTCTTAAGATAAGATAAACTTTATTGTCCCCAAGGGGAAATTAGTTTTTGGCTCACTGCCTGGAGTTATGCTTCACACATCACACGATACATGTAGTACATTTGTGCACAACCAAAAAGTGTCTGAGATATTGCACTACCCCTATTGCACAAACAGTTATTGCACCATTAAATAAATTATAATCTTCCTTCTTTTTAGAGAACTTTATAGAACTTAAAACTTTAACTGCATCACAAATTACACAAGTTAACAATTTAACACATTCTGAATTATATGGTCCAACTCACAACATTACAATAAAAAAGAAAGAAAATTAAACCAAAATTGGTGAATTGGCACATACGACCACAAGTCGTACTTTTTACTACATGTTTTTGAAATCTACCCTCATCAAGCAAATTTCGTGTCTCCTTTTGAGGGTCTAAGCCTGGACAAAGGTCTGGAGGGTCATTCAGACCTGTTATAAACGCACAGATTTGACTTACTCACTTTTCGCCCTCAGTCTATGACCCTCGATCGGCCCTCAGGCTGGTCTGTGTTTTAATATGGGGCCCTTGATGGAAAAAGTTTGGACACCTCTGATCTAAGTGAATGTCTCCTATGTGTGTTTGTACCACTGACTCAATCTAACCAATAGATCCATGATCCATGAATATGACCCATATTTGCTCAAGTTTGTGTTCACTGTAATCATGTTTGCTCCATGACTCTTTAGCTCCATCTAGTGACAAAAAGGAGAAGTGCAGCGCAGTGCCCAAACTCCGCCGTTTTTTAAACAATTCTGCAATAAAAAAAAAATCACTGAAATTAAGAATGTAGTATAATCTCTTCTTCAGTTGTTTTCACTGACAATTTTTATTAGTGGCACGGACTGTGCTCCCACTAGTGCTCCAAGCACACCACAACATCTGGGAGGGCATCTGACACACCACAACATCTGGGAGGGCATCTGATACAGCACAACATCTGGGAGGGCATCTGACACACCACAACATCTGGGAGGGCATCTGACACACCACAACATCTGGGAGGGCATCTGACACACCACAACATCTGGGAGGGCATCTGATACAGCACAACATCTGGGAGGGCATCTGACACACCACAACATCTGGGAGGGCATCTGACACACCACAACATCTGGGAGGGCATCTGACACACCACAACATCTGGGAGGGCATCTGATACAGCACAACATCTGGGAGGGCATCTGACACACCACAACATCTGGGAGGGCATCTGACACACCACAACATCTGGGAGGGCATCTGACACACCACAACATCTGGGAGGGCATCTGACACACCACAACATCTGGGAGGGCATCTGACACACCACAACATCTGGGAGGGCATCTGACACACCACAACATCTGGGAGGGCATCTGCAGTTTCACTAGAGACATTTGACCTGCCTCAGATCCAAGAGACACATGTATAGAAGATAATTTGCTCCATCAGATTTTGAATTTTAAATACCTCTGAATTTTTCATTTTGCATTTTTAAACTCTGAAACAAGATGTTTAAATTATTTTTATTCTGCATTTTAGTTGCTGTTTTTAAATTTGTTATTTTAAATATACTTTTTCAATAAATAAAAATTTCACCTTTTAAACATTTGGCACAAATATTTTTGAGCTCTCAAATGCAACAGTCAAAATGCAAAGTGTAAAATTCGCAAAGATCTCAAGGTTACTTAACGTAACCCCGGTTCTTTGATAATAAGTGAGGTGTTTCACGATTGCCTCGGGCGAAACCATCCACAGACGCTCCAATGGCCCCACGTCTGTCTCTGACAGGACGACTCTCGGGCTCCGGCCCCTCTCCTCATACAGTCGCCTCCTCCTAATATCCTCACTCTAAACCGATTTCTGTTTTCAAAGAACCTACGTAACCTTGAGTTCTTTTTCTAACATCGTTCGGTGTTTCCCTATGGGAGATATGGATTTGCAAATAAAGCTCCTGAAGCAGTGGGTCACTGCGGTGCCGGACAGTGACCCAGTGACAGTGGCCACAGTGCACATATCCTGGATGGATACACCTCTGAACAGGGCCCATGATGTAGCTACACCCCTGGTGGAGCGTACCCTCAAGCCCTGCAGAGGTACTACACCCCTGCAGGTGTAAGCCAACAATCCTGCCCAGGTGAGGCAAAGCCCAAGACACAAACAATCTGCCTTTCTAAGGCCAGTTGTTCTGTCAACAAACACTCACAAAGCCCGGATGGGGCACAGAGAGTGAAGTCAACGCTCCTCAGAAGATGAAAAGGTGGAGGATGAAAGGCTGAAGCTGTAGGCTGTATCCACCTTGGGCACAAAGGGCAGGTTGAGGCACTGGACACTGGGGGCAAACTGCAAACATGTGGGGCTAACTGGAAGGGCTTGTAGTTCACTTACATACTTCACAGATGTCAAAGAAGCAAAGCTCAGCTGATGCTGATGGGAAATCACCTCCCAGGATGAGTGAGCCTCTGTTGCCTCACCCCTGCGAGGGTGAATCAGGATCAGATTGATCGGAATAAATGCAGAGAGTTGCTCAGTGGGCATTTTTGGGGTTTCCTGTGTGGCGAAATGATTTACGGTAGCTTCTGTTTTCTCTGCAGCATCTGACTAAAAAATTACATAGGCCTACATTTTCTAAAATAATAGACAAAAATAATACATAAAACTCAACCCATGAAATGATAAATGGTCACATTTTTATACAGCTCTTTTCCATCTTCAAGGCTCAAAGTGCTTTAGAACAAGGACCCACTCACACACTCACTCATACACCAGTGTACGCAGACACTGGGGCGAGGGGGGTTCAGTGTTTTTCTCATCAAGGACCACAGTGTATTCCTTTGATTATAGAAAAGTCACCGTACTCTGAATATCACCAAATGAAAAAGTCACTGTACTGGAATACAGGTACTTCAAATTAGTCTTCATTACTAGGGGTGTGCAAAAATATTGAAATATCGATATATCGCCAAGAGTATTTTTTGTTATATTTTACTGAATTATTTTGCTACAGAGCTACAGTTTTGCTACTTGTTCCGAAAGGAAACAATTTTATGCAACACATTTGACATTTTCATCATTTTTTGATGATTCAAACGGCTGTTTCATCTGAAATTTACACGAGAAGTGGTCACTATGCAATTAGCCAAGATCAAATTGTGATCAGAAAGGCCAGAAACTAAACTGTATGTTTTTCTTGCCCTTTCAGGTCTGTTTGTGAAGATAAGATCAATGACAGTTTTACTATTTCTAGTCAGTCGAGTGGACATTTGTATAAGTTGCTTGCATTGATATTTTGTCATGATTGTTTTAAACTTAGATTTTGCACCATTGCTCATCCAATAAATACTAACGTCACCATATATTATCCATTCATTACCGTGATCAACAACAGACAAAAGACTCTTGAGGTAAAAGTTGAGTACAGTTGTATTTAATCTCATACTGGGTGAAAAGGCGACTGACCGTGAGCCCAAGACATTCCAGCTCCACATTCAGTTCAAGTTTAGAACATGTGTAGCGCTCTCGTATGTTTCTGTGCAGACTCTGCACACCTGACTGGGCGGCAGGTGCGTTGGAGGCGAGGCACGTCCTGTTATTTAAGGAAACTCCCGCACACTGTCTCACTCCTGATTTTTCTTTTATTGATACGACGTTTCAGTCCCTCTGGAAACTTCCTCAGGAATGAACACAGCCCCTTCGTTATGTTACGTTCACTAGCAGGGACCACGCCAACAACACATGTGCGAAGCAAAAAGAATTTGTTATATGGAGACGAGGCGAGTCGGCTGGGTTGAGACTCAGGGTGGGGGTTCAGTCTCAATCTTCACATGGCCCAGCAGGACAGGACCCCCCTCGTAGGCGGCTTATGTCTGGAAGTGAACAGATCGGGGTTGGGAGGGTGGGGTCGAGTTATTCGGGACAAACTGGGTTGCTGGGATAGGCTGCTACAAATAGGCTTCTGGGAAATTGAGGCGTGGCAGACGTGAGCTGTGATTTGCTGGAGAGGAGTCGAGGGCGGTTGAGGCGTGGTCCTGCTCCTGAACCTAAGTTAATCATGTTAACTACATTTAAGGAACTGCCCCCTCAAGAATCATTATCCAATCGTAACAGTGAAAAATAATACATTTACAATTAGACCTCAATAAACTATACACCAATCTCTTGTGAATTAAAACACCTTAATAACATTTGGAAAAATACAAAGATAATTATCAGCATAAAAAGATGTTTACATTGCATGATACAGACAAAGTTTAATATGAACCTCCCTCATGGCTCAGAGGGAGGGCGTGTATCTGTGTTCTTAAATATAACACTTTTTTCTTCCTTTTCATAAATGTAGTTAATATGATTAATTTAAATTCGGGAGCAGGACCACACCTCAGCCGCCCTCGACTCCTCTCCAGCGAATCACAGCTCACAGCCTCAATTACCCAGAAGCCTATTTATATCAGCCTAACCCGGCAACCCAGTTCGTTCCGGATAACTCGACCCCACCCTCACATCCCATATCTGTCCAGACATAAGACGCCTACGAGGTAGGGTCCCGTTCCTGCTGGGCCATGTGAAGATTGAGACTGTACCCCCACCCTGACTCTCAACCCAGCCGACCTGCCTCGTCTCAACACAATAAACGCTTTTCGCTTCGCACATGTGTTGTGGCGTGGTCCCTGCTAGTGAACATTACATTAAACAGCAGTTCATCATTTAAGCCTTTACGACTAAAAGTTTGTAAAGTAAAAATCCAATAGGCTTTGCATCTTTTTAGTGCTAAAAAGACGATTGGTGTATAGTTTATTGGGGTCTAATTGTAAATGTATTATTTTTCACTGTTACGATGGGATGATGATTCTTGAGGGGCAGTGCCTTAACGTAATGTAACGAAAGGGCTGTGCTCATACCTGAGGAAGGTCCGGAGGGACTGAAACGTCGTATGTATCAATAAAAGAAAAAACAGAGTGAGACAGTGTGCAGGAGTTTCCTTAAAAACAGCCGAGCGCTCTCATATATAAATGAATACACCACCCCTAGGCCTTTAGTTCTGTCTTTCCTATAGCATGTGAATCCTGGTATGTCTGTTAAGTTGGTGGGTAAGTGTTCGTTTAACCAGCTTTCAGAAATGCAAACGCAGTCTCAATTAGAGTCATTGGCATTAAACTTCTGATATTAAGGTGACCTCCCATTACCCCGTTGGTGGCAGCGTCCTAAATAACTCTTGCATGATTTACAGTACAGTTATGTTCATTAAGCTTTGTACAAAGAGGAGCTGCATTAGAATCATTTTATTCAGGTGTTTGTGACTTCATACCGCATTACTATTGATCCACTGTAGAGTTAAATTGATGTTTGTGGATAGGATACCTGATCCCACACTATTTGAGTGTAGACAATCAGCTTTAAATCATTTTGGACGATTCCAAAACGTTGTGAAGTTGTCCACAAAAGGTATACACACCTGTCTCTACAAAATCATTTTATACAGGTGTGCAGTTGGCAACGTCGGCTAAACTTCACTTTACCAAAAGACGGTGAGGGTGAAGGGCCAGAGATTACGCACTGCTTTTCACTGTTAGATATGTGGTCTATTAACCTGTCAAAGACCTGTTTGAAGATTTCAGATTGTTCCTGAGCTAAGTCAAACAGACACTAAGTCAAACAGATACAGCTCTGTTTGATTTGATTATGACGTTTATGTCTTTAAGGCGGAAACAGGAGCGGCAGATACGCAGCGATGCCTGAAGCATCAGAGAGGTTCATTTGAGGACTTTTATTTGACTACAGCGCTACAGTTTTGCTGAGGAAAGAAACTCGTTGATGCAACACTTTTCACTGTTTTGATGATTCAAATTACTTTTTCATCTGAACTGAACAAGAAGTGGTGAAAGTAACTTCCCAATTCTGCATTTTTGTCCGTTTTCACTGTATTACTCAAAACCAACTCTTGTAAGGTTTAAATCTTGATAAAATGAATAAAAAACAGACCTGAGGTTGTGTTTTGTTTCATTCACACATTTGAGTCCTTTATTATTTATTCATATCTGTTTACAGCAGACAAAAAGATGGGACACTGCATTAACAAGCTGAAAATATTTTCACAAGTTCACGGTAGGCATTTAAAAAATATTTAAAGCCTTTTGATCAAATGTAATTTTATTCATAAAAGTTTTTTAATGTTTTTGAAGCAGCTGAACTCTCAGGACATTTACATTGACCTCAAAATTGTCATTTACATTTATGTCCAAATTGTTAAAACACATCAACCTTCGATGTAACTTTATAAATATGCAAATGAAGATATTTTGAAAATATTTTTCTACAAACTGCTGTGTTTTAGAAAGGACCTGTTTTGTCCCGACTCTTGTGAATCACCAAACTGATACTGGGACATTTACAGACAGTGAAAAGGCTTTTCACACTCACAGGTGAGACATTTCTGTTTGTAGATGTGGTAACAGCGCATTAAAAAACGAGGAGCTGTGTGTAGTAGTTTTCACTTTGCAGAGGAACACCACGCTACACTGTGCATTAAAACTGCATAACGCACAGCTCCTTGTACTTTACTGCTACAGAAACAGAAACATTTAACATGGATGAAAACGATTTGGGAAGAAACGAGACACAATTCCAAGAGACAAGATAAGACGTGACACTGGGTTCAGTTGTGCCCTCAATATGGAGGTTGTAAAAGGTCATTAACTATTCCACCTATCACACCATCACACGTGGCAGTGATTCATGGCCACAGTCGTGTATAAATACAGAAGCCGAGTTTGACAGAGTCTGAGGCACAGAGACACTGAAGCAGGTTTGGCCTTGATTCTCTACAGTCATCTGAAGTCTGCTGGGAGAAGAAGGCCGATGAAGTAACCAACTCTTTCTTTTTCTTAGGTTTTTATTTGGACAAGAGTTCATTTTGATCATGAAGTTGCTCATTCTGCTGGCTCTCTGCTGTGGAGCAATGGCCCAAGGTGAGTGTGCAGAAGCTGTGTGTACTTCCTGAACTTACACTGATCATTCATGTTTTTATTTGGTTTCAGAGCCTGTGAAAGACAGCGACCCGAGTACAGGTGAGTGTGTCTGCAGCAAGCCCAACGTCTGCTAGGTAAAGCTACAGTGTGTAACTGTGGAGATGGCACGTCACCCGCACGATTCCACAGCGATAGAAAGATAAAACCACTTTGATACGTTCTCCATGGAGATGTTTTCTACCACACTGTGGGAGGTTATTGCTAAAGGAACATTTCCATGGACAGAAGCAGGAAAAGGCCCTCGTCCAGGCCAAAGAAGAGTCGACTTTGTGTAAATCAGGCCCGCTCATAAGAGGATGCATGTTTTTCAGAGATTTTCAATGCAATAAAACCAACCTCAATGAAACTAACAATTGTGACTAAAAGTTAGCTGTTGTGGTCTTTTGTTTTCAGGTGCAGCACTACATAGACCATGGGAAATGTCCAGTGGATCCAGTTATAATTTCCACTCTACTCCTCAGACTTGGGCCAATGCTCATGTAACATCAGCTCACAGTTTTCACATGATAATAATACAAACAGTACAGGCCTGATTAATGATGAATCCTTTTCTCGTCTGAATCTCTCATTCAGATGCACTGTCTGACCACAGGAGGACACCTGGTGGTCCTCAACTCTAAGGAGGAGGAGGACTATGTGAAAGGTCTTGCTGGAGGAGTGGACACATGGATTGGCCTCTCAGATGCACAGCAGGTATGTTAAAGAGAAGGATCTAGAAAACCAGAACGGTACAGGATTTGAGAAATATCTCTTCACATCAACCACGAAGAAAAAGAACTCCTGAGTGAACCTGGACTTTTGTGTTTGTGTTTTAGTCCGGCTCCTGGTTCTGGATCAACAGTCAGCCTCTGGGCTACACAAACTGGTGTCCTGAACAACCTGACAACCAAGGTGGAAACGAGAAGTGTGGCTTGACTAATTACTCAGGTCAGTACCCATCAACCTGAAGCTTAGCAGTTCAAATGTAGTGTGTCCTTGGGCAAGACACTTCACCTTATCTGCACTGGCCATGGACCCTGGTGTATGAATGACAGTATTTGTGAGAGCGAATGTGGGAAACAGAAGGAAATAAACTGACTGATCAGACTGTTCATTATGTGTTTTGTCATTTACAGACCAGAAGTGCTGGGATGATCAGGATTGTAGCAATCTTCGCGCCTACGTCTGTGAAAGAGAAAGTACTACTTAAGACTCACCACTGAAGTTCACTAACTTCAGTCATGGGCGCCTCACAAAGATGCAATCAGTTTTTCTTTTGTCAACATTTTTGGAAATCAACCCAACTTTTGAGTTTTCTTTTGGTAATTTTTCCTGATGTGCAAAAGATGTGCAAAAGGGAATGTTATAAACTTGATTAAAAAGCATGGAAACTCTAAGCTGTGTGTGTATGTGTGATTCAAGATTCAAGATTGTTTATTTGTCATATGCAGGTTCAACACAAGGTTTACAGAGCAATGAAATGCTCAGGATGAGAAGAACTGTTGACTCGCTAAGATATTCAGAAGTACTAAAAGCTGCAATAAATAGTACTGTTTAAAAAGTGTTTGCAAATACAAGGGAAATAGTAAACAATATAGTAAAGAATATAATAAAATATAAAAAAATACAGATATAATAAAAATGTAATAAAATATAATACACAAAGGTGCAGGTAGGATTAAATAAGGTGTAGGTAGATTGTGGCCACACCGGTTTGTCAGAGCCTGATCCCATCAGATCTCAGAAGCTCAGCAGGGCCTGGTCAGTACTTGGATGGAGACACTGGGAATTCCAGGTGCCACAGGGGGGCGCCAGTCACAAAAACTGTCGTAGTGTCCTGAGGCACTTTACCCACATTGCCCAGTATGAATGTGGTGTGTGCGTGAGTGTTGGTGGTGATGGTCGGAGGGGTCGATGGTGCAGATTGGAGCCTCACTTCCGTCAGTCTGCCCCAGGGCAGCTGTGGCTACAATAGTAGTTTACCACCACCGGGTCTGGAGTGAATGAATAATGCTCTGTAAAGCGTCTTTGAGTGTCCTGAAAAGCGCGATATAAAACTGATGCATTATTATTATTATTATATTATTTCACAGATGAGTTCCATATTGCACATAATGGTTTTGCATGTGGAATGTGGAGCAGGTTATTTCACAGATAACAGTAACAGTGGTAGTGATGTCCATTAGTGCAGCAGCAGTAAGAGTATTATGCATCACAGACAGTAGTTTAGTGCAGTATTATTGAGAGTTCAGCAGTCTGACAGCGTGGGGATAGTGTTCAGCAGTCTGACAGCGTGGGGATAATGTTCAGCAGTCTGACAGCGTGGGGATAGTGTTCAGCAGTCTGACAGCGTGGGGATAGTGTTCAGCAGTCTGACAGCGTGGGGATAGTAGCTCTTTCAGTCTTTTTGTGCGTACTGGGAGGCTCTTGTATCATCTGCCAGAGGGCAGCAGACGGAAAAGTCCTTGTGCTGGATGAGTGTGGTCCTTAGTGATGCTAAGGAACAAGAGAACCAAGTAATAGCCAAGAGAACCTGCTTAACTTTTGTGATCTGTGCCAAAACTTCCGCTGACAACGCCTGATGCTAAAATCGGCGTGTGTCTGGGTCTTATATTGAGCGCTACCGCTGTTCCCTGGACCTGGATTGGGGGCCCTGTCTTCAGTCCAGAGGCTCCGTCATTCCAGTCGATGTCCCTCTGGTTCGGGTCGCATCTGTTGTGTCTCAGAATCTCCTCCGCGGCGCAGAAATACCCCACGGCCGCCGCCTGGTGCAGCTCGGACATGGCGCGTCTCCAGGCACCGGCCAAACACACGGAGGAGGGCGGGCGACACCGGAGCCACCCACCTGCGGCACCCACGGGCTTTCACGGAGAGGGAAGTGGAGAAGGAGCCCCAAATCCAAGAGATCTTAGTGATTCTAGGCCAACATTTTTTACTTGAAGGTGAAGGAAGAATATGCGCTAGTAACAGAGTTTTGTTTTTTATTCATTAGTGTTTGCACCCAACATTTAAAAGGACAAAAAATAGACACAAGGCAAAGGCAAGTTTATTTGTATAGCACAGTTTGTACACAAAGCAGTTCAAAGTGCTTTACAGAATAAGAAATATATTAAAATCACAAGACAAACAAATGAAAACATAAATTATCATCATATTAAAAAATAAAAATAAAAAAATAATTAGACAATTCATTTAATTAGAGAGAAGAGTGTGGAATGAAAAATGAAAACCTCTCAGTCATATGCACAGCTAAACGGAACTGTTTTTAGTCTTTTTATTTAACTTTTTTATTTAACCAGGAAAGTCCCACTGAGATCACTAATCTCTTTTTCAAGGGAGTCCTGCCGCACACATCACTTTCATACTAGGCAATGTGGGAGAAGTGTCTTGCCTAAGGACACAATGCCACTAGCGCCCCCCTGTGGCACCTGGAATTCCCACTGGTCTCCCATCCAAGTACTAACCAGGCCCTGCTGAGCTTCTGCCCAAGCCGGTGTGGCCACATGCTTGAGCTTTGGTCTGTGCAGCGGGAAATCAACAGAGGGAAGTGTGAGATGCTTATAAAGTTGTTTTCTAACGTTTCCAGACACTAATGAGTGAACCAGGCAGAGCGTTTTGTTTGTTAGACTCGTGGCTGTTGTCAGATGGGTTAAAGTGGTGTTAAGATTCTTCAGTGTGAAGCAAATTGGTGTTTTACGTGGAAGTTCAGAACTTGCCCCCATCACTACACTAGTTTGTTGCCTTGACAGACTCACTGCCACAGTGAGATCTCATACGTCATACATAATAATAAGAGCAAATAAAGAACTATAATTGCCTATGTTCACATACAAGGACATGGGAACTACCTGGATAAAAGACTGAAGTCTACAAGATATTTTTTAAAACTTGATTTTAAAAGTATTTCAACTAAAACCTGTTTCTGTAAGATTTTGAATGTCAGTCCACAGCGCTGCACCTCGGTGAACAAAAGAAAATTTAGCAACAGAGGTCCTACAGAAAGGAACATGCAAGCAATGGTTTCCACTTTGAACCTAACTATTCGGAGAGGGCCCCTTGTGTCCCCCGTCCCAGCAGATTTATCCAAAACCAGGGATTTGTCCCAGTTTTATACAAGAAATGTCCCCAATGTCCCTAATTTTGACCAGTAAACCATCCA